>CM064527.1:41024287-41219820 GCA_032716605.1 Paralithodes platypus | reverse complement strand
TCTAGAGGAAATCGTGTTTACAGAACATTATGATATAAATCGGCATTACAGAATCTTGGTTAAATACGGAAGACAGAAACTTTTTAGCACGAAGATACGCTTCCTGGTTATACAATGTTTGAGAAAAATCGGCATCAATAGGAGAATGGAGGGAGTTCTGTTTTTTTATAAAGGAAAGTCTTAATCCTGGTCTTAATGTCAAAACCTCAAAATTGGCGAATATAGGACATATCCTTACGTACTATTAAATAATAAATCGAGGAACTAAAATCAACACTAGCTTTATTATGACAAGGACCAAACAGCTACATCAGTGCAAACTGACAGTGAAAATTTATGAACAAATTGCAGAAATAACTAAACATACAAGATACCACGTAATTCCTTTGGCCGATTTCAACTTACCCGTGACTAAATGGGGCGATTATTTCTTACTTCACACTCTGGACACGACCCCTATGACTAACTGCAAGAGAGTTTCACTTTTTCAATTTGTACAAGCATCAACCCGTGGTAATAATGTGCCTTGACCTTGTACTCGCAACAAACGAAGAATTAATTAGAGAATTTGAATGTTGGTGATGAAATTCAGTAACAGCGACCATCGTACGATAACTTTCACTTTAAAGTTTACTGAGTTAACAAATCAAATAGCAAGCATTGAGAAAGTCCCTAATTTCCAAAAAGCAAAATTTTCATAAACTTAAATCAAAGCTTAAAGAAACTGACTGGAGCTTTCTGACTAACAATAACGACATAAATACATTTGGGGAGTTGTGTCACAACCACTTACTTTAAGGCAGTGGCAAGACTTGTGTATACCATCGAAAATACTGGCGTCCAGGCCATAATAATAAGCCCAAATGGTGGCATAAAGATATTTCAGACTGTCTGCTTGCTAAAAAATTTGCTAAGGATAGATTAAATTCCTCACAAAATGACGAAGAACGGGTGAAATTTGTAGAGCTACGACGCAAAGCCAAAAAGTTAATTAAGCAAAGTAAGAAGACCCTGAAGTTCCATGTTGCGAGCCAAAGTAAAACAAACCCGAAAGAATTCTATAGTTATATCAGAAAGAAAAAAGTAGTTACTTCAACTGTTGGGCCGTTAGTCGCTGAAAAGGGAGAATCCACCAAAGACGAAGGACAGATGAGTAATGCCCTCAATACCTTCTTTGTATCAGTTTTTACAACCGAAGATCTCGGTGATATCCCTACACCATCGGCGATTTAGATTGTTAATTCAGATGTCCTAAGCAATATCACCGTTACAGAGAGAGAAGTATTGAATTGTTTAGATAAACTCAAGGTAAATAAAATGCCTGGACCAGATACAATCTCGTCTAGAGTTCTAAAGGAAGCTAAGGATGAGCTCTCCAAACCACTGACATTGCTATTCAATGAATCCTTGCAGTCTGGGACTATGCCTGATCAGTAGAAGCTAGCCAACATAACACCGATATTAAAAAAGGCAGCAAATCCCTACCCAGTAACTATCGTCAGATTAGCTTAACCTCAATTGTATGTAAAATGCTAGAAACGGTCATAAGAAACAGACTCGTAAATCACTTAGAGGCAAATAACTTACTTAAAGATACTCAACACGGCTTTCGTAAAAACACGTTCCTGTTTAACAAACCTCTTAGACTTCTTCCATGATATCCTCAACTCTGATGAGAGTAAAGCTGTAGATATTATATACCTTGATTTTCAAAAGGCCTTTGACAAAGTTCCCCACAAACGTTTACTGCTAAAACTAAAAGCGCATGGATACAAGACGGGTGTGTTGAAATGGATAGAAAATTGGCTCAGCGACAGAAAGCAAAGAGTAGTCATAAACGGTAAGGCATCTAAATGGACCAATGTAAGTAGCGGGGTACCCCAGGGATCTGTACTAGGACCAATTCTCTTTCTAATTTACATCAATGACATAGATGAGGGTCTCACATGTACAATCTCAAAATTTGCTGACGATACAAAAATTGCAAATTGCGTACTCTCGAAAGAACAAGTTGACGATATGCAACCCAATCTAGATAAATGGAAATGTTGGGCCCAATTTGGCAAATGAGTTCAATGCGGATAAATGTAAAGTTCTACATATCGGATACCTAAATGAGAAAGCAAACTATTCGATGAATGGCACTCCGCTTAAGAATGTAAACAGAGAAACCGATCTGGGAGTAACAATATCGAGTAACGTAAAACCGAGTCAACAATGTTCAGAAGTTGGTAAGAAGGCAAACAAAATAATTGGCTTTATAGGCAGGTCATTTGAGCATAAATCCAAAGAAGTTATCCTAACCCTTTACAATTCCTTAGTCCGACCTCTTCTGGAATACTGCGTTCAATCCTGGTGCCCTTATTACCAAAAAGATATACAGTAGTCAAGCTAGAACAAGTTAAATGTAGAGTTACCAAATGATACCTAGCCTAAAGAACAAACCATATGATGAGCGTCTTAGAGAATTAAATCTATTTAGTTTAATCCAACGCAGATTAAGAGGCGACTTAATTCAAGTGTTCAAAATCATCAAAGGCATCGACAATATGAACTGTAGTAAGTACTTCACTATCGACCAATCTAATTACACGCGGGGAAACGGTTGCAAAATTATTGGTAAATCTTTTAACTCACACGAATCTAAGAATTTCTTCTTCAATCGAGTTGTCAACTTGTGGAATGGGCTTCCCCGAGACGAGACGTTATAGACTGCATCACCGTTGATTCATTTAAACTTTGCTTAGACAAATATCTCGCATCAAACCCGCGACTGACTGCGTTTGTAAATGAATAACTTTATTTTATCCCCCCCTCAGTTACTAACCCATATGTCCCCTACTAACTTCCTAATCCTGCCACGGACATTAGTTCCAGGGCAGTAGTTCCCTTTCCAATGTTCCCTTACCCACTCTAAACCACTGTTTGGACACTTGATCCTCAGTGTTTTGGAGGACAAGCAGCCTAGAAGGGTCAATAGACCTGTTGTTGCTTGATTTCCTTTGTACTCCTTTGTACTCTTGATTCTCACTTCTTCCCCTATCTCTATAGGACTCTTTTCTTGCTGGTGTTACATTGTCGCTTTCTCGTTGCTTCTCCCGTTGCGTATATGTTTGAACTCGAATTCCAACAATAATAAGCTTTACTTATAGGTTTTCTTCATCGGTAAAAAATGTATGTGCATAATTGACCAATTAGTGTGCTGAATATTCAACGTAGTGTTCTGTTTGGCACATTTACGAATTTCAAGCAATACAGTATAGGCATCGTGTAGTATGTTGTTACTTTCCGTAAAGCTGTATACATGATGTGCACTCTCAGTTGCTGAATATTGCTTGCTTGCAAGATGTGTGAAATCATCGGGATCGAGGTGTACGAATGTCTGCCAGAGTAAATACTATCTGCATGGGTGTATGGTGTATAACAGGTACACTTCGTATATGGTTGTTTTAGGTTTACTGCATCTGTTTATGTGTTTTAGTAAGTGATAAAACAACAGATAAAGCTTTATTAGCAGAGTATGGTGAAGTCTGTCTCACGAGGGTGAAGTGTAAGATGCCATTTTTTTTAAAGCTAGTAATGGTACGTGGGTATGTCAAACATAGTATTCACCATAAATATTATGTTATCATATATTGACTAATTTAATAGCTAAATACCTTGCCAATAGCATTGCACACACACACACATGTATGCAATACTCATATACATATACAATGTAGATATACACGTACTGATATAAATAATTAAATGCATCTATTTCTATCAAACGTAATGAAGCCATGCTACACTTATCTTCTGATCTAACTACTATTTCCAATTGGGGCAGAGAAAACCTAGTTGCCTTTAATGCTTCCAAAACCCAATGTATTCATCTTACTACCCGTCCGGAACTCCCAGAGGACTATCCCTTACACTTCAACAATACAAAAATCAATCCTTCATCTTCTCTCAATATTCTCGGTGTCTCTTTTTCTTCTGCACTAATTTGGAAGGACCATATTACCAGTCTTGCTAAGGCCTCCCAGAAGCTGGGTGTGCTTAACCACCTCAAGGGGTTCTTTACCCCTGTACAGGGGCACAGTGCGTCCTTGTATTGAGTATTGTTCACATGTGCCAGGAGGATCCTCTCACACCAAACTCCTAGACAAAGTAGAAAGGAAAGCCTTTCGTATCATTAATTCCCATCCACTTGCCAACTCTCTGCAATCTCTCTCTCTTCGCTGCAATGTTGCATCTCTCTCGGTATTCTATCGCTACTACAATAATCAATGTTCCTCAGAGCTTTCCCAATGTATACTACCTCCTCTATGTAGGGTACGTAGTAACCGACTTGCAACACAATCCCACCCCTAGTCTGTGCAACTCTCCAACCCAAGAGTGAGACATTATTCTCAATCTTTCTTCTATTCAACTACTGAGCTCTGGAACTCTCTCCCAGAATCAGTTTCCCTCTTCCTATGACTTAAATTTCTTCAAATTCCGTGTGTCCAGTCATTTTGGCTCGAACGTCCATTGATTTTGCCCTTGTCTCTCTTTCAACTCTGGGGGAGGCACTCGATACTGGTAGTTTTGCCTTTTATCTCCATCAATTAAATAGACAAAAAAATATATGCATGCATAATATGATGTATAAATACATACACTGTATATAGTCAACAAATTCCCGTGAAAAAAAAAAAACACACACACACACACACACACACACACACACACACACACACACACACACACACACACACACACACACACACACACACACACACACACAGACAGTACACACACACATACACCACACACACACAAACACACACACACACACACACACACACACACACACACACACACACACACACACACACACACACACACACACACACACACACACACACACACACACACACACACACACACACACACACACACACACACACACACACACACACACACACACACACACACACACACACACACACACACACACACACACACACACACACCTACCTCTACTGGTGTGTTGTGGCCGCCTCAATCATTTCTTTACTATCGTTTTATACTCTCATTTTGTCCTAAACTATTTTTCCCTCCCTCCATTAGCAGTGATTGCCCTTACCTCCTCCACCACCTCATACTCTCACTCACTTACTTACACTCACTCTCTCTCCCTCTCATATTAAAAAAAGGCAGCAAATCCCTACCCAGTAACTATCGTCCAATTAGCTTAACCTCAATTGTATGTAAAATGTTAGAAACGGTCATAAGAGACAGACTCGTAAATCACTTAGAGGCAAATAACTTACTTAAATATACTCAACACGCTTTCCTTTCGTAAAAAACGTTCCTGTTTAACAAACCTCTTAGACTTCTTCCACGATATCCTTAACCTCTACGATGAGAGTAAAGCTGTAGATATTATATACCTTGATTTTCAAAAGGCCTCTGACAAAGTTCCCCACAAACGTTTACTGCTAAAACTAAAAGCGCATGGAATACAAGACGGTGTGTTGAAATGGATAGAAAATTGGCTCAGTGACAGAAAGCAAAGAGTAGTCATAAACGGTAAGGCATCTAAATGGACCAATGTAAGTAGCGGGGTACCCCAGGGATCGGTACTAGGACCAATTCTCTTTCTAATTTACATCAATGACATAGATGAGGGTCTCACCTGTACAATCTCAAAATTTGCTGACGATACAAAAATTGCAAATAGCGTACTCTCAAAAGAACAAGTTGACGATATGCAATACAATCTAGATAAATTGTCATGTTGGGCCCAAATTTGGCAAATGAGTTTCAATGCGGATAAATGTAAAGTACTACATATCGGATACCTAAATGAGAAAGCAAACTATTCGATGAATGGCACTCAGCTTAAGAATGTAAACAGAGAAACCGATCTGGGAGTAACAATATCGAGTAACCTAAAACCGAGTCAACAATGTTCAGAAGTTGTTAAGAAGGCAAACAAAATAATTGGCTTTATAGGCAGGTCATTTGAGCATAAATCCAAAGAAGTTATCCTAACCCTTTACAATTCCTTAGTCCGCCCTCTTCTGGAATACTGCGTTCAATCCTGGTGCCCTTATTACCAAAAAGATATAAACAAGCTAGAACGAGTTCAACGTAGAGTTACCAATATGATACCTAGCCTAAAGAACAAACCATACGAAGAGCGTCTTAGAGAATTAAATCTATTTCCTTTAACCCAGCGCAGATTAAGAGGTGACTTAATTCAAGTGTTCAAAATCATCAAAGGCATCGACAATATGAACTGTAGTAAGACCTGGAGATACTGGAGAGGTTTGTCATACTGATGTATGACAGGTCCAGAACTGCTACCACTGTGGATGAGGCCAGGCTTGACATGTTTGCCAGAAAACAGAGGCCTTATGAGGCCATTCCACCAACAAGAGCAGCTCTGCTTCAGCACACTAGACGAGCTGCCTTCCAGGCTGGTTGTGTTTGGGCCCAAGCAACCCAGTGTCAACCAGAAGCAGAGAGTCCTGCTGACTGGGGATGGCAGAAGGTTGGTGAAGAATGGCACGTCTTCTGGACAGCCAACTCCCCCATAGCCAAGAGTTGCGAACAGCTGACCAAATGTGGCTGTAAATCAGACTGTTGTGGCAGGTGCAAGTGCTACAGGCTGGGTCTCTCCTGTACAGCTCTGTGCACTTGCAAATGTGAGGTGTGAGTCTTTGATTCTATGGTATTTTTTACTAATGTTATTTGTACTCAATGGATATGTATAAATGGTGTGAATTAGGCCGTTTCCTACGATATAATCTTCCTTCACTTTGTCTAGTTACTTATGACCCTGATGAGTTAATAATGTGACAAGTCTTTCCAATTCTCTGACCTCAAAAATGTAGGATTAGATGAAAAAATCATTTGTCTAGCTCTACTAATAGCCAAGATATCAAAAAATTTGTCTTTAACCCCAGAAGGCCGATACACTACTCAAATAGCACGGCTTTAAATAGCCTTTAAATAGCCTGCTGATGGCTGCTATTTACTTGTATGACGTCACGGTACTTTTGCGGTAATTTTCACCGAGTTCCAATATCACCGAAACTACCGTGATGTCAACACAATGGGTTTAAGGAAATTTCACTATGGCAAAGGTGCGTAAACACGGAAAATCACGGAAAAGTTACCTCACGAAAACAAGCAATATCTCAGTAACTACTGGGCCTATGGAGCTGAATTTTTTTAAGAGACAAAAGCTGAAAGTGACCTCGCTCACGTGGTTTATGACTCATTTCTCTATCTTTATTCTTTGATTAGCTATTAAGCCATAAACACTACCGAAAATCGCCAAAAAAAAACGGCCTCCTCGGGTTAATGGCGGCCATCTTGGACGCCATCTTAGTTAAAGTCTAATATGCAACTGCTTTGGAAAATAATTACCTGCACTTACCACGTTAGAGCCAAAAAAAAATGGATTGGACAGTATTCATGTCTTTTTCTTTCAATTAACTGACCCATAACAGTCAGATGTGTCGGCCATCTTGAAAAATGGTCGCCATATTGAATTTTTGCGTGGCCAGCGGTATGTGCTTTGAAAGTGAGCTTTGAAGAATACCTGTACCAAATTTCATGCTTGCATCACCATTTGAACGATTGTTTCACTTATCTGCTTCACTACACTCCCTGGTGTGGAGTAAGAGGTTAGGATTCTCCGAAGACCGTCTTCTTTACCCTCAATGTCTTCATTACTCTTTCTGTTTCTCCTCCCCTTCTTCCTCTTCAAATAGTTCATCTATCTCTTCTTCTTCTTATTTTTTCCCTTCCCCCTTCTCTTCATCTTATGCTGTCACCTCTTCAAATTCCTCTGTCTTCCCCTCCCTCTCCTTTTATTCTTCCGCTTCTTTTTCAAATCCCTTCGTTTTATACTTTTGTCTATGTTTTACTTCTTCTTTCTAGTTTTCTATTTCCTTACCTTCCTTCCTTAAATAGACATGATAAACATGGAAGAGAAACAGAATCTAACCGATATAAGATATAAACACACAATTGGTGTATATTTTTGCTAAAATAAAATATTACTTATAAATGTAGATTTAAAAAAATAAAACACAAAAACAAAACAAAACTCGTAAATCATGTAAAGGAAACATGAACAATATATGGAGTAAAGATTCAGGCACGAAAAAACGTTGATATATGTAGATAAAGTAAACACATATGTGAACAATGAAATGAGAGAAACTATAGCAAAAATTAATATATACGCTATAAATCGCGACAAAAATACAGTCACAGATTTGACGAGAATTTTTTTCGGATGTGCAAATGGAGAATGAAAGGGAATTACATGGGGCTGGTGAACAAAAGCTGAGGGATTGAGGAAACAAGATGGACAACAGTCGTCACATGTGGGGTGGGAGAGAGAGTGGAATAGCAAGAAGCTACCACCCTGAGGACCATGTGACTCGTGTGTGTGTGTGGGGGGGGGGGGGGGGGCCTGTGTGATATGTGTGGGGGACGGTGCCCCCTGCTCTAGAATATTAGCACATCGCACTACCGCTAGATATACTGGTCTGGCTAAACGAAACAGGGGTACTGGGGTGGTGAGGTACACTGTGTACTGGGTCAGTAGGGAGGTAGACTGTGTACTGGGTCAGGTAGGGAGGTAGAATGTGTACTGGGTCAGGTGGAGAGGTAGAATGTGTACTGGGTCAGGTAGAGAGGTAGAATCTGTACTGGGACTTCTAGAGAGGTAGACTGTGTACTGGATCAGGTAGAGAGGTAGAATTTGTACAGGGTCAGGTAGACTGTGTACTGGGTCAGGTAAGTAAACTGTGTACTGGGTGAGACAGGGAGGTAGACTGTGCACGGGGTGATACAGGACGGTAAACTGTGTACTGGGTGGGAGAGGGAGGTAGAATGTGTACTGGGTGAGACAGGGAGGTAGAATGTGTACTGGGTGAGACAGGAAGGTAAAATGTGTACTGGGTGGGACAGGAAGGTAGAATGTGTACTGGGTGAGACAGGAAGGTAGAATGTGTACTGGGTGGGACAGGGAGGTAGATTGTGTACTGGGTGAGACAGGAAGGTATAATGTGTACTGGGTGGGACAGGGAGGTACAATGTGTAGTGAGTGAGACAGGGAGGTAGACTGTGTACTGAGTGAGACAGGGAGGTAGACTTTGTAGTGGGTGAGACAGGGAGGTAGACTGTGTACTGGGTGAGACAGGGAGGTAGACTGTGTACTGGGTGAGACAGGGAGGTAGACTGTGTGCTCGGTGAGACAGGGAGGTAGACTGTACTGGGTGAGACAGGGAGGTAGAATGTGTACTGGGTGAGACAGAGAGGTAGACTGTGTCCTGGGTCAGGTAGGTAGACTGTGTACTGGGTAAGACCGGGAGGTGTACTGGGTGAGGCAGGGAGGTAGACTGTGCACTGGGTGAAACAAGGAGGTAGACTGTGTACTGGGTGATACAGGGAGGTAGACTGTGTACTGGGTCAGGTAGGTAGACTATGTACTGGTAAGACCGGGTGGTGTACTGGGTGAGACAGGGAGGTAGACTGCGTACTGGGTGAGACAGGGAGGTAGACTGTGTACTGGCTGAGACAGGTAGGTAGACTGTGTACTGGGTGAGACAGGGTGGTAGACTGTGTACTGAGTGAGACCGGGAGGTAGACTGTGTACTGGGTGATACAGGGAGGTAGAATGTGTACTGGGTGAGTCAGGGAGGTAGACTGTGTACTGGGTGAGACAGGGAGGTAGACATTGTACTGGGTCAGGTAAGTAGACTGTGTACTGTGTTAGGTCGGTAGACTGTGTACGGGGTGAGACAGGGAGGTACACTGTGTACTGGGTGAGACAGGGAGGTACACTGTGTACTGGGTGAGATAGGGAGGTAAACCGTATACTGGGTGAGACAGGAAGGTAGGCTGTGTACTGGGTGGGACAGGGAGGTACACTGTGTACTGGGTGAGACGGAGGTAAACTGTGTACTGGGTGAGTCAGGAAGGTAGACTGTGTACTGGGTGAGACAGGAAGGTAGACTGTGTACTGGGTAAGCCAGGAAGGTAGACTGTGTACCGGGTGAGACAAGAAGGTAGACTGTATTCCTGGTGAGACAGGGAGGTAGACTGTACTGGGTGAGACAGGAAAGTAGACTGTGTACCGGGTGAGACAGGAAGGTAGACTGTGTACTGGGTGAGTCAGGGAGGTAGACTGTGTACTGGGTGAGACAGGAAGGTAGACTGTGTACCGGGTGAGACAGGGAGGTTGACTGTGTACTGGGTGAGACAGGAAGATTGACTGTGTACTGGGTGAGACAGGGAGGTAGAATGTGTACTGGGTGAGACAGGAAGGTAGACTGTGTACTGGGTGAGACAGGGAGGTAAACTGTGTACTGGGTGAAACAGGAAGGTAGACTGTGTACTGGGTGAGACAGGAAGATAGACTGTGCACTGGTTGAGACAGGGAGGTAGACTGTGTACTGGGTAAGACAGGAAGGTAGAGTGTGTACTGGGTGAGACAGGAAGGTAGACTGTGTACCGGGTGAGACAGGGAGGTAGACTGTGTACTGGGTGAGACAGGAAGATAGACTGTTTACTGGGTGAGACAGGGAGGTAGACTGTGTACTGGGTAAGACAGGAAGGTAGACTGTGTACTGGGTAAGACAGGGAGGTAGACTGTATTCCTGGTGAGACAGGGAGGTAGACTGTGTACTGGGTGAGATAGGGAGGTAGACTGTGTACTGGGTGAGACAGGGAGGTAGACTGTATACTGTGTGAGACAGGAAGGTAGACTGTGTACTGGGCGAGACAGGAAGGTAGACTGTGTACTGGGCGAGACAGGAAGGTAGACTGTGTACTGGGAGAGACAGGAAGGTAGACTGTGTACTGGGTGAGACAGGGAGGTAGACTGTGTACTGGGTGAGACAGGGAGGTAGACTGTGTACTGGGTGAGACAGGAAGGTAGACTGTGTACTGGGTGAGACAGGAAGGTAGACTGTGTACTGGGAGAGACAGGAAACCAATATAGACTTATTTAACCATTCCTAGATTATGTCAAGAGTGCAGTAAAGACAAAGAGGACAAAACATTATAACAAGTTAAGGGGGAATTTTCACTTGAGGATTTTTTTCTGCAACCCCTTCACCCTCAGTTTAGCTCCATTAGTTTTGAAATTTAATGACATTCGTCACATTAGTTTAGTGGTTTTTAGACCTTTCGCCCCATTTCTGTCAATTTTAAGACCTTTTGTGACATTTAGGTGTTGATTATTTTCCTGGCGAGCGAGAGCGTGCCTGTAATTTAGAAGGAACCGGCCTTTGGTTGGGAAATTTTTCTACCGAAAGAGGTACAAATTTATCTTGGGTGTATTTTATTAATGTTGATGGAAGTCTAGGGAGCAAACTGAAAACCTCCCCTTAAAGTTAAAGTAATGAAGACAAAGAGATACAAAAAGTAGAGAGGGTACTGGAGAAGGCAGGCAGGGAGGAAGGGATACTTCAGTAGCGACACGTATTTATCTGCACCTCGATATAGTTCTTCTCGTATCAAGTAAACGATGGACATAACTAATGAAGAACTACTCTGATATTAGTAGCAAAAGGCCTCTCAGTACTTACTATTTCAGTGTTACGAGTTCATATTTTTCTAGCTGGCTAAACCCGTTTCTGAAACAAAGACAACTTATTAATTAGGGACTTCGAACTAATTGCAATACTACAGTTTAACATACCAACATTTTATATAATTATACTGCATTTTTCTTAACATATGCGCAGGAACAATATTCAGATTACAGTAGCAAAAATACATTAAGCATACAACTCTCTCATTAATTTTGTTAGGTTTTATCTGCAGTCCCTAACTAGCCTTCTCCTTATTACTGACCACATATGAATATAGGATGCATGTAGTTTTATATTTTATACATATAGTTTCATATTATATTACAAGCCCATTCTCGTAAATACAAATCTATACGCTCTAAGCTCACACATAAAACTATGCCAACCCTCTAGCCACTATTACGTTGATATTAATCTGGAATTAATGAGTCCTCGCTCTTTACTAATTTTGTTGTAGCAAATTATCTTCAACCCATCACAAATAGCCATCCACCCCCCCCCCCCGTACCCCCACACCCACTTTTATATGTGTTCCCCCTCCTCAGCTAATAACCCCACCCCGTCTGTAACATTAATCAGAGCACCTTGTGACGGCATACCAGGCCAGATTAATCGCCCCCAGACGTGTGTGGGTCGAGAAAGAGATAAGTTGCGGATGGAGGGGCAGAGGAGATGAGATATTATGAGATAATATAAGGGGGAGATAAGAGTATGTTAAGAGACTGTGGGAAGGTTAGAGTGGGGTTTTGGAAGTCACAGGAATAAAATACGTGAGAGAGGGCGTATGAGAAGGTAGGTACAGTGTGGGGAGAGGGGTGACATGAGAAGGGAAAAGAATGAAAATACGAGGAATGATTGTTGAAGATCAGAGGAAAACGTAGACAGGAGAATACATGGAAATGAGAGAAAGTAAGTTAAAATTTGATTAGTTCACATTAGTGTCAATACTTATTAATTAATAGCATTAGCTCTATTAGTTTTGAAATTTTACGATATTCTCCCCATTTGTTTGTTTAATGTTTAACCCTTTCATGCCATTTACCTGTCGATTTATTTCCTGGCGAGCAATAGCGAGCCTGCAATTTAGGAGGTAAATTAATTAGTGATGTCCTTGAGAGAGAAGTCATTAGGTTATAGTAGGGCCCTGGAGGGCAAACACATGAATACAGAAAATAAGGTGAAAACAGGGGTGGGAGATATGCTGGAGAGAGAGAGGGTGAGATACACTGGAGAGATAGGAGGAAATATGCTGGAGAGAAAGGGGGAGATATACTGGAGAGGAAGGGGCAGAGGGAAAGTGGATACATATGCGAGTACAGTCATGACCATTACTAAGGTTACACCCATTTCAATCTGTGAACTTGTTAAAGTATCTGGGATATTATAAGGCGTTATTCTGGCTCGGTTGGGTTCGATATTGATTCAAATGCATGTAACCTTGTTAATGCACACGACTATACATGGACACATTGTTGGAGAGGTGACATATTAAAGGGTCTGTCACACATTCACTATCTGTGCCTGTAACCTTGATAATCCGCCAGAGAGCTGATACACGTAGGTAGTCCTAGTGATCTGTCTCCAGATTATCCTAAATATTGATGGTGGGCGTGCCAATTACGATTGCCACAGAAGGGGCTTCTGTGACGTACCTGTGGGGAGGGACGGTGCCCCTGCATCATACACGCCATCATGCAATGGTATGTGATTGCTGATCTAACATCTTATGTCAATATTGCCAGAGGTGTCCCTGTGGTGACCATAGGGACGCCTCTGGCAATCTTGACCAACTCAGAGTTCGTCTCTACCTTCCCTGCCTGCCAGCCTCCCCTGCCTACACTACATATATCACTGCCTTCCTGCCTGATTAACCTGCCTACCTACCCTCCCTATCTATTCCTGACTGCCTCCCCTGCCTACACTACCTATTTATCTGCCTTGTCTGCCTACCATTCCTTCTTACCTATTCTTCCTACCTTGCTTACCCTGCCTACTTATCTACCTATCTCCCTGCCTACTCTGCTTGCCTTCCTGCTTCACCTGTCTACCTATATATCTCACTGCCTTGCCTACCTACCCTTTCTTCGTGCCTACCCTGTCTATTTCTGCCTTCCCCTTCTTGCCTATATCCCCTTCCTACCTACCTTTCCTTTCTACCCCGCCTGCCAGCCTCCCCTGTCTACCTACCTTTTCTACCTTGTCTACCAATCTCACTTACCCTGTCTATGTTATTTACCTCTCTCCCTACCCTGCCATCCCCCTGCCTAAATGCCTACCTCCTTGTCAATTACTTATCATATATTATATTAAAAATATAGAAGAGGAAATACTCGAACACAGATAGATTTACGAAGGATGAGATGAAGGAGGATGTAGACCAACGAATAAAGAAGGAAGGGTAGTGAACAAAAGGGGAGCAATGAAACAAAGTGGTGACACTCTAATTAATGAAGATGACGATATACTGACCCCTTAACCCTTACTGTAACGGCGACGTGTTTTTAATTTAACTTCAGCTACATTTAGACAATTTTATTAAGCTTAGGAAGGATATATTGTAGCTAAAATTATTAATTGAGATAGTATGTAGGCTGTAGCATCTTTATTACTAGACATCCTTCCTAAGCTGGATAAAATTGTGTAATAGTTGCCAGAATATAATGAAAAGGACGTCATCGGTACTGTAAGGGTTAAGGATTATTACGCGTTTTGACAGTTTATTCTGGCTGTTATTAGACGACTTTATTTAGATTAGGAAGGGTATATAGAAGTAAGAGAGTTAATTTAGATAGTATTTAACATTTTCATGCCCACAGATCCTTTTTAAGTTGTATACAACCGTCTAATGATAGCATAATAAACTGTCAAACACGTTATGATCCTCAAGGGGCTAATAGACCAAGGAAGAAAAAGACTAATAACAAATGACATAAGGCAGGGGGCACTAGCATTACTCCTCCCCCTCCCCCCCATTCCAATACGTTTCCAAGTCACGACCAACTAAGCTGGGGGATTTTGTCAGTGCAGCGGTGTAGACGACAACAGGAATTATAAGTGGTTCGGCCCAGGTGTGTTTATGTTTCAATGTTGGTCAAATAGTGGAAATGTTGGAGGAATTTCGTGCTAGTGTGAGCAAGTAATGAATACGTAGAATTTTAATTGAAAGGAAAACATGGATAATGGAACGTTGTGTACATAAATTACTATCAATACAAAGTTAAATATTTTAAGGTGGCGTATTTTGTCCGAAACGTTGATTACTTTGAATGAAAGCGTGATTATGTTTGTGCTAATACAATGATTATATGGAATGGTGGAAAAATGATATCCCGTATTAGCAACACACATATGAATATTTCACAATAAGTAAAATGTATCGCCACCACCACCATTGCCACCACTACCATCGCCACCACCTCCACCATCGCTACCACTACCATCGCCACCACCACCACCTCCACCACCACCATCGCCACCACCTCCACCACCACCACCATCGCCACCACCTCCACCACCACCACCTCCACCACCACCATCGCCACCACCACCAGCGCCAGCACTACTACTATCAGCATCCTTCGCCATCATTACACAGATACACTACAATTTCCTTTAGCCTCCCTCCTTCTCCCATTCAGCTCTCTCTCTCTCCATCTCTTTTCATCTCTCTCTCCCACTACCCCCCCCCCCCACCACCACCACCACCACCACCTTGTCTCTCTTTCACCCAAGCTTTATATCTCTGTCTCTCCCATTTCTAGCTCTGTACAACTCCTCTTCTTTTCTCCCTCCTTCCTGTTTTACCTCATGCAGGCTATATGTTTACGTCCTAGTTTCCTAAAGTTCTCACTTTTCTATTTCTAGCTCTGTACTGTACATTTCGTCTTCTCATTTCCCTCACCCTCCTTCCTCATCCTTCTCATACCTGCTATATGTTCATGTTCCGGCTCCCGCCATGTCTCTCTTTTCCATTTCGAGCTCTGTACATCTATTTTTCTCGTCTCTCTCCTTCCTCCTGCCTTCCATCACTAGAATAATCTCCCTCTCCCTCCTCCCTCCTCCCATTTCTAGCTCTGAACATATCCTCTTCTCATTTCCCTCTCCCTCCGCCCACCACTTCTTACTCATACCATCTATATTCTCACGTCCACGCTCCTTCAATGTCTTTCTTTTCCATTTCTAGTTCTGTACACCTCCTCTCCTCTCCTTCCTTCCACCTCCTGTCCTAATAACGGTAATATTCGCACATCCCCGCACCCTCCGTTCCCAGTAATTCCTTCGGCTTGATAATTGACCACCTGCGAGTTTCAGGCTATACAGGAGTTGGAGCCGTAAACATCGATATTAAACAGAAATGCAAGAATGATGTAGGTTTCTGATACATAAAAAGTATGTTGAATTGGGTTTTATGTACTTATAAATGTACTACGACCATATTTTAGCTGGTAATTCTACTAACTATCGTTGCCAACAGCTCCAACTTCCTTATAGGACGAAACTCGCAAGTCGGCAATTCTCGCGTGCAATCATCTGCTGAACTTGCTCCTCCTTGTCTTCCCACCACCACCACACACTGCTTCTCTCTCGCTCTTTCTGCGTTGGTACGAACCAGTGTTCTCTCTCTCTCTCCAGTTTGGCTTTTTCACTCTCTCAGGTTGCCTCTACAATTGCAGTTCCCTTGACCATTCCAGTGGTGCTCTTCCAGCTTAATTCCGTCCAAAGTCTCCATTCCCTCTTCCAGCCTCGTTCTCTCCCGTTCACTCCCATGTCTCGTTCTCCCCCATGTCTCGTTCTCCCCCATGTCTCGTTCTCCCCCATGTCTCGTTCTCCCCCATGTCTCGTTCTCCCCCATGTCTCGTTCTCCCCCATGTCTCGTTCTCCCCCAGGTCTCGTTCTCCCCCAGGTCTCGTTCTCCCCAGGTCTCGTTCTCCCCCAGGTCTCGTTCTCCCCAGGTCTCGTTCTCCCCCAGGTCTCGTTCTCCCCCAGGTCTCGTTCTCCCCCAGGTCTCGTTCTCCCCCAGGTCTCGTTCTCCCCCAGGTCTCGTTCTCCCCCAGGTCTCGTTCTCCCCCAGGTCTCGTTCTCCCCCAGGTCTCGTTCTCCCCCAGGTCTCGTTCTCCCCCAGGTCTCGTTCTCCCCCAGGTCTCGTTCTCCCCCAGGTCTCGTTCTCCCCCAGGTCTCGTTCTCCCCCAGGTCTCGTTCTCCCCAGGTCTCGTTCTCCCCCAGGTCTCGTTTCCCCCAGGTCTCGTTCTCCCCCAGGTCTCGTTCTCCCCCAGGTCTCGTTCCCCCCCAGGTCTCGTTCTCCCCCAGGTCTCGTTCTCCCCCAGGTCTCGTTCTCCCCCAGGTCTCGTTCTCCCCCAGGTCTCGTTCTCCCCCAGGTCTCGTTCTCCCCCAGGTCTCGTTCTCCCCCAGGTCTCGTTCTCCCCCAGGTCTCGTTCTCCCCAGGTCTCGTTCTCCCCCAGGTCTCGTTCTCCCCCAGGTCTCGTTCTCCCCCAGGTCTCGTTCTCCCCAGGTCTCGTCTCCCCCAGGTCTCGTTCTCCCCCAGGTCTCGTTCTCCCCCAGGTCTCGTTCTCCCCCAGGTCTCGTTCTCCCCCAGGTCTCGTTCTCCCCCAGGTCTCGTTCTCCCCCAGGTCTCGTTCTCCCCCAGGTCTCGTTCTCCCCCAGGTCTCGTTCTCCCCCAGGTCTCGTTCTCCCCCAGGTCTCCTTCTCCCCCAGGTCTCGTTCTCCCCCAGGTCTCGTTCTCCCCCAGGTCTCGTTCTCCCGCAGGTCTCGTTCTCCCCAGGTCTCCTTCTCCCCCAGGTCTCGTTCTCCCCCAGGTCTCGTTCTCCCCCAGGTCTCGTTCTCCCCCAGGTCTCGTTCTCCCCCAGGTCTCGTTCTCCCCCAGGTCTCGTTCTCCCCCAGGTCTCGTTCTCCCCCAGGTCTCGTTCTCCCCCAGGTCTCGTTCTCCCCCAGGTCTCGTTCTCCCCAGGTCTCGTTCTCCCCCAGGTCTCGTTCTCCCCCAGGTCTCGTTCTCCCCCAGGTCTCCTTCTCCCCCAGGTCTCCTTCTCCCCCAGGTCTCCTTCTCCCCCAGGTCTCCTTCTCCCCCAGGTCTCCTTCTCCCCCAGGTCTCCTTCTCCCCCAGGTCTCCTTCTCCCCCAGGTCTCCTTCTCCCCCAGGTCTCCTTCTCCCCCAGCTCTCCTTCTCCCCCAGGTCTCCTTCTTCCCCAGGTCTCCTTCTCCCCCAGGTCTCCTTCTCCCCCAGGTCTCCTTCTCCCCCAGGTCTCCTTCTCCCCCAGGTCTCCTTCTCTCCCAGGTCTCCTTCTCTCCCAGGTCTCCTTCTCTCCCAGGTCTCCTTCTCTCCCAGGTCTCCTTCTCTCCCAGGTCTCCTTCTCTCCCAGGTCTCCTTCTCTCCCAGGTCTCCTTCTCTCCCAGGTCTCCTTCTCTCCCAGGTCTCCTTCTCTCCCAGGTCTCCTTCTCTCCCAGGTCTCCTTCTCTCCCAGGTCTCCTTCTCTCCCAGGTCTCCTTCTCTCCCAGGTCTCCTTCTCTCCCAGGTCTCCTTCTCTCCCAGGTCTCCTTCTCTCCCAGGTCTCCTTCTCTCCCAGGTCTCCTTCTCTCCCAGGTCTCCTTCTCTCCCAGGTCTCCTTCTCTCCCAGGTCTCCTTCTCTCCCAGGTCTCCTTCTCTCCCAGGTCTCCTTCTCTCCCAGGTCTCCTTCTCTCCCAGGTCTCCTTCTCTCCCAGGTCTCCTTCTCTCCCAGGTCTCCTTCTCTCCCAGGTCTCCTTCTCTCCCAGGTCTCCTTCTCTCCCAGGTCTCCTTCTCTCCCAGGTCTCCTTCTCTCCCAGGTCTCCTTCTCTCCCAGGTCTCCTTCTCTCCCAGGTCTCCTTCTCTCCCAGGTCTCCTTCTCTCCCAGGTCTCCTTCTCTCCCAGGTCTCCTTCTCTCCCAGGTCTCCTTCTCTCCCAGGTCTCCTTCTCTCCCAGGTCTCCTTCTCTCCCAGGTCTCCTTCTCTCCCAGGTCTCCTTCTCTCCCAGGTCTCCTTCTCTCCCAGGTCTCCTTCTCTCCCAGGTCTCCTTCTCTCCCAGGTCTCCTTCTCTCCCAGGTCTCCTTCTCTCCCAGGTCTCCTTCTCTCCCAGGTCTCCTTCTCTCCCAGGTCTCCTTCTCTCCCAGGTCTCCTTCTCTCCCAGGTCTCCTTCTCTCCCAGGTCTCCTTCTCTCCCAGGTCTCCTTCTCTCCCAGGTCTCCTTCTCTCCCAGGTCTCCTTCTCTCCCAGGTCTCCTTCTCTCCCAGGTCTCCTTCTCTCCCAGGTCTCCTTCTCTCCCCGGTCTCCTTCTCTCCCAGGTCTCCTTCTCTCCCAGGTCTCCTTCTCTCCCAGGTCTCCTTCTCTCCCAGGTCTCCTTCTCTCCCAGGTCTCCTTCTCTCCCAGGTCTCCTTCTCTCCCAGGTCTCCTTCTCTCCCAGGTCTCCTTCTCTCCCAGGTCTCCTTCTCTCCCAGGTCTCCTTCTCTCCCAGGTCTCCTTCTCTCCCAGGTCTCCTTCTCTCCCAGGTCTCCTTCTCTCCCAGGTCTCCTTCTCTCCCAGGTCTCCTTCTCTCCCATGTCTCCTTCTCTCCCATGTCTCCTTCTCTCCCATGTCTCCTTCTCTCCCAGGTCTCCTTCTCTCCCAGGTCTCCTTCTCTCCCAGTTCTCCTTCTCTCCCATGTCTCCTTCTCTCCCATGTCTCCTTCTCTCCCATGTCTCCTTCTCTCCCATGTCTCCTTCTCTCCCATGTCTCCTTCTCTCCCATGTATCCTTCTCTCCCATGTCTCCTTCTCTCCCATGTCTCCTTCTCTCCCATGTCTCCTTCTCTCCCAGGTCTCCTTCTCTCCCAGGTCTCCTTCTCTCCCATGTCTCCTTCTCTCCCATGTCTCCTTCTCTCCCATGTCTCCTTCTCTCCCATGTCTCCTTCTCTCCCATGTCTCCTTCTCTCCCATGTCTCCTTCTCTCCCATGTCTCCTTCTCTCCCATGTCTCCTTCTCTCCCATGTCTCCTTCTCTCCCATGTCTCCTTCTCTCCCATGTCTCCTCTCTCCCATGTCTCCTTCTCTCCATGTCTCCTTCTCTCCCATGTCTCCTTCTCTCCCATGTCTCCTTCTCTCCCATGTCTCCTTCTCTCCCATGTCTCCTTCTCTCCCATGTCTCCTTCTCTCCCATGTCTCCTTCTCTCCCATGTCTCCTTCTCTCCCATGTCTCCTTCTCTCCCATGTCTCCTTCTCTCCCATGTCTCCTTCTCTCCCATGTCTCCTTCTCTCCCATGTCTCCTTCTCTCCCATGTCTCCTTCTCCCCCATGTCTCCTTCTCCCCCATGTCTCCTTCTCTCCCATGTCTCCTTCTCTTCCATGTCTCCTTCTCTCCCATGTCTCCTTCTCTCCCATTGTGATTATATCGTCATGGCGCCGCAATGAACCTGCACGAGTTGTTCCGGTAAATTTGGCCCTACAATGTTTGTTGATACTGATGTTCAAATTTGTAGATTTTGCCAGCTCCGAGAGAAGATTGCGGATGAATTGAATGCAGCTCACCGCAAGATCGATGCCCTGACTACGAAGCTTGAATCCCTTCAAGAATTTGCCACACTCAACGTAGGAGTGCCCTCGGCCCAAGAAACCACTACGATGTTAACCGCCATTCCAGTGCATACAGTACCGGTACCGGTACCCACACCAGCAGCTACCTTAGATGTTGCAGAAAATAATAATGACTCTACTCTCACTCCCCCCCAGGACAACTTTCAGTTAGTGAGAAACAATGTGTATCCCAGTACCAGTACCAGGAAGGTCATCCCAACAACATGCCAAAACCGCTCCACAATTCTTGCTATTGACGAGGAAGAGGAAACGGAAGAAGTTCGGCTTGTGGGCGACTCCATGGTCCGTGGCCAATTAACCGAGTTCTGCACCAGGGCACCCAGGACCAGAAAGCGATTCTGTATCCCAGGTGGCGGCGTGGACGACATTGTTGCGGCTGTGGAAGAGGTTTCCAGGCTCGCCCCCGCAAGCACTGCGTATGTCATCCACGTTGGATCTAACGATGTCCAACGGACGCGGTCAGAGGAACTACTTTGCAAGTACCGGCGGCTGATCAGGTCCTTCAAGGAAAGATCTAATAGAATCTTAATTTCAGGAATTGTCCCCCGGATTGATGTAGAAAACCGATTCTACAACATAGCTACCAGAACAAATCGCCGACTAGCCAAACTCTGCAGCGAGGAGGACATCGGCTTTGTCGACACGTGGGATCATTTTTACTATGATAAATCTTTGTTTTCAGGAGATGGTGTACATCTCAATGAAGTAGGAGTTGCACGTCTTGGTCGTCTGCTGAACGATGCAGTCAAGGATTTCCGTTCAAAAAACGGGGTCAACCCGGGGTATCCGGGGCTAGTGTAAGTCAAATGCGAACTGAAAATTCAGACAATGCACAGTCAGTAACATCCAACTCTAATATTCTTAAGGTGTTTTATGTAAATGCTCGTAGCATACGCAATAAATTTTCAGATCAGAGGAAATCGTGTTTACAGAACATTATGATATATTCGGCATTACAGAATCTTGGTTAAATACGGAAGACAGTGCCTTTTTAGCCGAATATTCGCTTCCTGGTTATACAATGTTTGAGAAAAGTCGGATCAATAGAAATGGAGGAGGAGTTCTGTTTTTTATAAAGGAAAGTCTTAATCCCGTCTTAATGTCAAAACCTCAAATTGCGAATATAGACATATCTTACGTACTATTAAAAAATAAACGAGGAACTAAAATAACACTAGCTTTATTATACAGACCCCCAGCTCAATCAGTGCAAACTGACAGTGAAATTTATGAACAAATTGCAGAAATAACTAACATACAAGATACCGTAATTCTTGGCGATTTCAACTTACCCGTGACTAAATGGGGCGATATTCTTAATTCACACTCTGGACACGACCTCTATGCTAACTTGCAAGAGAGTTCACTTTTTCAATTTGTACAATCTCCGACCCGTGGTAATAATGTGCTTGACCTTGTACTCGCAACTAAAGAAGAATTAATAGAGAATTTGAATGTTGGTGATGAATTCAGTAACAGCGACCATCGTACGATAACTTTCACTTTAAAGTTTACTAGTAACAAATCAAATAGCAGCATTGAGAAAGTCCCTAATTTCAAGAAAGCAAATTTTCATAAACTTAAATCAAAGCTTAAAGAAACTGACTGGAGCTTTCTGACTAACAATAACGACATAAATACATCTTGGGAGTGTTTCACAACTACTTACCTTAAGGCAGTGCAAGACTGCATACCATCGAAAATACGGCGTCCAGGCCATAATGATAAGCCCAAATGGTGGAATAAAGATATTTCAGACTGTCTGCTTGCTAAAAAATTTGCTAATGATAGATTAAAATCCTCACAAAATGACGAAGAACGAAGAACGGGCGAAATTTGTAGAGCAACGACGCAAAGCCAAAAAGTTAATTAAGCAAAGTAAATAGACCCTGGAGTTACATGTTGCGAATCAAAGTAAAACAAACCCGAAAGAATTCTATAGTTATATCAGAAAGAAAAAAGTAGTTACTTCAACTGTTGGACCGTTAGTCGATGAAAATGGAGAATACACCAAAGACGAAGTACAAATGAGTAATGCCCTCAATACCTTCTTTGCATCAGTTTATACAACCGAAGACCTCAGTGATATCCCTACACCATCGCCGATTCAGATTGATAATTCAGATGTTCTAAGCAATATCACCGTTACAGAGAGAGAAGTATTGAATTGTTTAGATAAACTCAAAGTAAATAAAATGCCTGGACCTGATACAATCTCGCCTAGAGTTCTAAAGGAAGCTAAGGATGAGCTCTCCAAACCACTGACATTGTTATTCAATGAATCCATACAGTCTGGGACTATGCCTGATCAGTGGAAGCTAGCCAACGTAACACCGATATTAAAAAAATGCAGCAAATCCCTACCCAGTAACTATCGTCCAATTAGCTTAACCTCAATTGTATGTAAAATGCTAGAAACGGTCATAAGAGACAGACTCGTAAATCACTTAGAGGCAAATAACTTACTTAAAGATAGTCAACACGGCTTTCGTAAAAAAACGTTCCTGTTTAACAAACCTCTTAGACTTCTTCCACGATATCCTCAACCTCTACGATGAGAGTAAAGCTGTAGATATTATATACTTTGATTTTCAAAAGGCCTTTGACAAAGTTCCCCACAAACGTTTACTACTAAAACTAAAAGCGCATGGAATACAAGACGGTGTGTTGAAATGGATAGAAAATTGGCTCAGCGACAGAAAGCAAAGAGTAGTCATAAACGGTAAGGCATCTAAATGGACCAATGTAAGTAGCGGGTTACCCCAGGGATCGGTACTAGGCCCAATTGTCTTTCTAATTTACATCAACGACATAGATGAGGGTCTCACCTGTACAATCTCAAAATTTGCTGACGATACAAAAATTGCAAATAGCGTACTCTCAAAAGAACAAGTTGACGATATGCAACACAATCTAGATAAATTGTCATGTTGGGCCCAAATTTGGCAAATGAGTTTCAATGCGGATAAATGTAAAGTACTACATATCGGATACCTAAATGATAAAGCAAACTATTCGATGAATGGCACTCAGCTTAAGAATGTAAACAGAGAAACCGATCTGGGAGTAACAATATCGAGTAACCTAAAACCGAGTCAACAATGTTCAGAAGTTGTTAAGAAGGCAAACAAAATAATTGGCTTTATAGGCAGGTCATTTGAGCATAAATCCAAAGAAGTTATCCTAACCTTTACAATTCCTTAGTCCGCCCTCTTCTGGAATACTGCGTTCAATCCTGGTGCCCGTATTACCAAAAAGATATAAACAAGCTAGAACGAGTTCAACGTAGAGTTACCAAAATGATACCTAGCCTAAAGAACAAACCATACGAAGAGCGTCTTAGAGAATTAAACCTATTTCCTTTAACCCAGCGCAGATTAAGAGGTGACTTAATTCAAGTGTTCAAAATCATCAAAGGCATCGACAATATGAACTGTAGTAAGTACTTCACTATCGACCAATCTAATTACACGCAGGGAAACGGTTGCAAAATTATTGGTAAATCTTTTAACTCACACGAATCTAAGAATTTCTTCTTCAATCGAGTTGTCAACTTGTGGAATGGGCTTCCCCCGAGACGTTATAGACTGCAGCACCGTTGATTCATTTAAACTCCGCCTAGACAAATATCTCGCATCAAACCCGCGACTGACTGAGTTTGTAAATGAATAACTTTATTTTATCCTCCCCTCAGTTTCTAACCCATATGACCCCTACTAACTTCCTAGTCCTGCCACGGACATTAGTTCCAGGGCAGTAGTTCCCTTTCCAATGTTCCCTTACCCACTCTAAACCACTGTTTGGACACTTGATCCTCAGTGTTTTGGAGGACAAGCAGCCTAGAAGGGTCACTAGACCTGTTGTTGCTTGATTTCCTTTGTACTCCTTTGTACTCCATCTCTCCCGTGTCTCGCTCTCTCCCGTGTCTCGCTCTCTATGTCTCGTGTCGGTCTCGCGTCTCGCTCTCTCCGTGTCTCGCTCTCTCTCCTGTGTCTCGCTCTCTCCCGTGTCGCGTTCTCTCCCGTGTCGCGTTCTCTCCCGTGTCTCGCTCTCTCTCTCGTGTCGCTCCTAGTGTCTCGCTCTCTCCCGTGTCCCTCTCTCCCGTGTCTCGCTCTCTGTCTCGCTCTCTCCCGTGTCTCGCTCTCCCGTGTCCGCTCTCTCCCGTGTCTCGCTCTCTCCCGTGTCGCGCTCTGGTCTCGCTCTCTCCCGTGTCTCGTTCTCTTCGCTCGGTTTCTCTCCCGTGTCTCGTTCCTCTCCCGTGTCTCGCTCTCTCCCGTGTCTCGCTCTCTCCCGTGTCTCCTCGCTCTCCCGTGTCTCGCTCTTCCGTGTCTCGCTCTCTCCCGTGTCTCGCTCTCTCCCGGTGTCTCGCTCTCTCCCGGTGTCTCGCTCTCTCCCGGTGTCTCGCTCTCTCCCGGTGTCTCGCTCTCTCCCGGTGTCTCCGGTGTCTCGCTCTTTGTCTCGCTCTCTCCCGGTGTCTCGCTCTCTTGTCTCGCGTGTCTCGCTCTCTCCCGGTGTCTCGCTCTCTCCCGGTGTCTCGCTCTCTCCCGGTGTCTCGCTCTCTCCCGGTGTCTCGCTCTCTCCCGGTGTCTCGCTCTCTCCCGGTGTCTCGCTCTCTCCCGGTGTCTCGCTCTCTCCCGTGTCTCGCTCTCTCCCGTGTCTCGCTCTCTCCCGTGTCTCGCTCTCTCCCGTGTGCTCTCTCCCGTGGTCGCTCTCTCCCTTCTCGCTCTCTCCCGTGTCTCGCTCTCTCCCGGTCTCGGTCTCCTCTCTCTCCCGTGTCTCGCTCGTGTCTCGCTCTCTCCCGTGTCTCGCTCTCTCCCGTGTCTCGCTCTCTCCCGTGTCTCGCTCTCTCCCGTGTCTCGCTCTCTCCCGTGTCTCGCTCTCTCCCGTGTCGCTCTTCTCTTCGCTCTCTCCGTGTCTCGCTCTCTCCCGTGTCTCGCTCTCTCCCGTTTCGCTCTCTCCCGTGTCTCGCTCTCCCGTGTCGCTCTCTCTCGCGTGTCGTGTCCCTTGTTCTCGCTCTCGTGTCTCGCTCTCCCGTGTCGCTCTCTCCCGTGTCGTTCTCTCCCGTGTCTCGTTCTCTCCCGTGTCTCGTTCTCTCCCGTGTCGCGTTCTCTCCCGTGTCGCGTTCTCTCCCGTGTCGCGTTCTCTCCCGTGTCGCGTTCTCTCCCGTGTCGCGTTCTCTCCCGTGTCTCGTTCTCTCCGTGTCTCGCTCTCTCCCGTGTCTCGCTCTCTCCCGTGTCTCGCTCTCCGTGTCGCTCGGTCTCGCTCTCTCCGTGTCGCTCTTGTCTCGCTCTCTCCGTGTCTCGCTCTCTCCCGTGTCGCTCTCTCCCGTGTCTCGTTCTCTCCCGTGTCTCGCTCTCTCCGTGTCTCGCTCTCTCCCGTGTCTCGCTCTCCGTGTCTCGCTCTCCCGTGTCTCGCTCTTCCCGTGTCTCGCTCTCTCCGTGTCGCTCTCTCCGTGTCTCGCTCTCTCCCGTGTCTCGCTCTCTCCCGTGTCGCGTTCTCCGTGTCTCTCCTCCGTGTCTCGCTCTCTCCGTGTCTCTCTCCCGTGTCGCGTTCTCTCCCGTGTCGCTCTCTCCCGTGTCTCGCTCTCTCCCGTGTCTCGCTCTCTCCCGTGTCTCGCTCTCTCCCGTGTCTCGCTCTCTCCCGTGTCTCGCTCTCTCCCGTGTCTCGTTCTCTCCCGTGTCTCGTTCTCCCGTGTCTCGCTCTCTCCGTGTCTCGCTCTCTCCCTTGTCTCGTTGTCTGCCGTGTCTCGTTCTCTCCCGTGTCTCGTTCTCTCCCGTTCTCGCTCTCTCCCGTGTCTCGCTCTCTCCCGTGTCTCGCTCTCTCCCGTGTCTCGCTCTCTCCCGTGTCTCGCTCTCTCCCGTGTCTCGCTCTCTCCCGGTGTCTCGCTCTCTCCCGGTGTCTCGCTCTCTCCCGTGTCTCGCTCTCTCCCGTGTCTCGCTCTCTCCCGTGTCTCGTTCTCTCCCGTGTCTCGTTCTCTCCCGTGTCTCGTTCTCTCCCGTGTCTCGTTCTCTCCCGTGTCTCGTTCTCTCCCGTGTCTCGTTCTCTCCCGTGTCTCGTTCTCTCCCGTGTCTCGTTGTCTCGCGTGTCTCGTTCTCTCCCGTGTCTCGTTCTCTCCCGTGTCTCGTTCTCTCCCGTGTCTCATTCTCTCCCATGTCTCGTTCTCTCCCGTGTCTCCTTCTCTCCCATGTCTCGTTCTCTCCCATGTCTCGTTCTCTCCCATGTCTCGTTCTCTCCCATGTTTAGTTCTCTCCCATGTCTCGTTCTCTCCCATGTCCTGTTTTCTCAAATGTATTGTCATCTCCCGTTATCATTCTCTTCCAAAACTGTTTTCCTTCATTCCAGTATGTTTCACAATCTTTACTTGTAAGTTTTTCACTTCCTCTTATGTTTTCTTCTTAGTTTTTTGTTTTCAGCCGCTTTTTATCAACATCCTTCTTGTCTTCCACTCCTGCACTGTTTATTTTGAGTTATCTTTTTTGTTTCCTTCATAGTGTTCATCCACTATCATTACATTGTGATTGCACTCATTTGCAGTTCCACTCTTTCATGATCATTCTCTGTTAGGGTTTCTCTTCTCGTCCCATCTCTCTCGCTCCCTCACCCTCATTCACTCTCATTCGACTGTCTCTATCTCTCTCTCTCTCTCGACCATGAACTTTCAGAAGCAACTGAATAATACACTTTTTTTTTTTTTTTTTTTTTTTTTTCTATGTGATTGAGGGAGGCAAAAGGCATAACTGCCTATAGCGAGTGCCTCCCCCATAGTTGAAAGAGTGACAGGGCCAAAATCAAGGGACGTTCGAGCCAAAATGCCTGGACACACGGAGTTTGAAGCAATTTAAGTCATAGGAAGAGGGAAAGACTGATTCTGGGAGAGAGTTCCAGAGCTCAGCTGTTGAGTAGAAGAAAGTTTGAGAGTAACGTTTCACTCTTGGGTTGGAGAGTTGCACAGAGTAGGGGTGGGATTGAGTTGCAAGACGGGTACCACGTGCCCTACGTAAAGGAGGTGGTATGCACTGGGATAGCTCTGAGGAACACTGATTATTATAGTAGCGATAGAATAGCGAGAGAGAGGCAACATTGCGGCGGAGAGAGAGAGATTGCAGAGAGTTGGTGAGTGGACGGGAGTTAATGATACGAAAGGCCTTCCTTTCAACTTTGTCTAGGAGAGCAGTGTGAGAGGAACCTCCCCACACATGTGAACAATACTCAATACAAGGGCGCACTATGCCCCTGTACAGAGCAAGAAGCTGTGCAGGGGAAAAGAACCCCCTAAGGCGGTTGAGCACACCCAGCTTCTGGGATGCTGCCTTAGCAAGACTGGTAATATGGTCCTTCCAAATGAGAGCAGAAGAAAAAGAGACACCAAGAATATTGAGAGAAGATGAAGGGTTGATTTTTGTATTGTTGAAGAATAAGGGATAGTCCGCTGGGAGATCCTGACGGCTAGATAGATGGAGAAATTGGGTTTTGGAAGCATTAAAGTTAACAAGGTTTTCTCTGCCCCAATTGGAAATAGTATTTAGATCAGAATTTAAGAGTTCTATGGCTTCATTACGTTTGTCGTTGAGGGATTGCTGGCTGGGGCGTTCTGAAAAACTAATGGAGTAGTGCAAGGTTGAGTCGTCTGCGTATGAATGGATGGGAATTAAGGTACAGTTAAGGAGATCATTTATAAAAATTAGAAAGAGAATAGGAGATAGGACAGAGCCCTGAGGAACACCGGAGTTTATAGAGTGAGGAAGTGAACAATGGCCGTCCACAACCGCGGCTATGGAACGGCCGGAAAGGAAATTAGAGACAAAGGCACAGATGGAGGGATAGAAACCGAAGGAGGGTAGTTTAGAAATTAAAGATTTATGCCAGACTCTATCGAAGGCTTTCGATATGTCTAGTGCAATAGAAAAAGTCTCACCGAAGTCCCGAAAGGAGGATGACCAAGAGTTAGTAAGATATGAAAGAAGATCACCAGTAGAGCGACCCTTAAGGAAGCCATACTGGCGATCTGAGAGCAGATTATGAGAAGAGAAATGCTTAAGAAATTTGGAAGCAAGAATAGTTTCAAAAACTTTAGAAAGACAAGAGATAAGAGCAATTGGACGATAGTTGGAGGGTTGAGAGCGGTCACCCTTCTTTGGGACAGGTTGAATGTGAGCAAACTTCCAGCATGAAGGGAAGACGTTAGAGGATAGACAGAGACGAAAGAGTTTGCCTAGGCAGGGAGTCAGCACGGAAGCACAGTTTTTGAGAACAACAGGAGGAACACCGTCCGGACCGTACGCCTTATTAGTGTTAAGCCCAGAGAGGGTAGAAAGTACATCTTTAGAAGAGATTAGGATATTAGGCATAAGTAAGAGAGAGGAGGGCGGAGAGGGAGGAATAGCACCGGAATCATCCAAGGTGGAGTTTCTAGCAAAAGTTTGAGCGAAGAGTTTAGCTTTGTCAGAGGAAGAAGTGATGGTTGTGCCATCAGAGTGGGAAAGGGGAGGGAAAGACGAAGAAGAGAAATTGTTGGAGAGGTTTTTGGCTAGATGCCAGAAAGCTTGGGAAGAGCTAGAGTTGGATAGTTCAGTGCATTTATTATTGATGAAAGAGTGTTTGGCAAGTCGAAGAACAGATTTGGCTTGATTCCGGGCAGAAACATATGAAGAATGAGAGTCTTGAGTTTTAAGGCGTCGGTACCGTTTGAATGCTTCCTCCTTATTGCGGACAGCAGTAGAACAGGCGTGAGTAAACCAAGATTTTTTAGCATTAGTCTGAGAGAAAGAGACTGGAATGTATGCTTCCATGCCCGATAGGATTACCTCGGTAATGCGTTCAGCACTCTCCGAGGGTCTTCGGCCATGGAAGCAGAAATCATTCCATGGGAAATCAAAGAAGTACTGCCGAAGAGCCTCCCAGTCGGCAGCGCCAAAGTGCCACAAGCGCCGCCGGCTAGGAGGATCGGGTGGCTGTACTGGAGAGATAGGACAGGTGACAGAGATAAGTTTATGGTCGGAGGAGCCCAAAGGAGAGAAAAGATCGACAGTATAAGAAGAAGGGTTAGAAGTTAGAAACAGGTCAAGAATGTTGGGCCGATCTCCGATGCGATCCGGGATACGGGTTGGTTGCTGAACTAACTGCTCTAGGTCATTTAGGATAGAAAAGACGTAGGCTTGTTCACCAGGTGGATCAGTAGTGTGAGAGGAGAGCCAATGGCGGTGGTGAACGTTGAAATCTCCTAAGATGGAGATTTCTGAGAAAGGAGAAATGGATAGAATGTGTTCCACTGTAGAGTTTAGATAGTCAAAGAATTTGGGAAAGTTGGTAGAGTTAGGGGAAAGATAGACAGCACAGAAATATTTAGTAAGAGAATGACAGGAAAGTTTGAGCCATAAAGTTGAGAATTCAGAGGAGTCGAAATCGGGAACACGAGAGCAAGTGAGTTTGTTGTGCACATATGCACAACATCCGCCTTTGGCTTTGAAACTAGGATCATGCATCATGCATGACTAAGGTAATCCTCCCCCTACTCGCTTCTATCCAGTTCAGTCAGCCATAGCCTTTGTATCTGGAGTGTCTTTGTGTTCATTTGTACTTTATTTTTCTTAATTCCGTATTTTGTGTTTTAACCCACACTGTACCAGTGACGTCCTTTCATTATATTCTGGCAACTATTAGACGATTTTAAGCAGGTTAGGAAGGACGTCTACCCATTAATAGACTACCTCAATTAATCCTTTTAGTTACTATGTATTATTCCTAAGCTACAACAAAATCGTCTAAACGTAGCTGAAATCAAATTAAAAAGACGTCGCAGGTACAGAAATGGTTACTACATTCTGGTGTTTCTTTTATCGTTCCCTTTATAATTCGATTATAGATAATTATTTTACTTCTCACCTTCATGCACCTTCATGCATATTTGTCTATTTAATTATCTAATGAGGATGTATTCCTTCACAGGTTTAGCTCCCAGTTAAAATCACACATAAGTATATATTAAAGTTGATTTTATTTTATATTCTTCTTTTTATTATGATCCTGGTAACAAATGTCTCTTGGTAAATACTTCATCACTTGTCCATTCCACCCGCTCCTCTATCGAAGAACAGTGCCTCTATTTCATGTACCTCTTCCAGTTTATTTGACTGACTTCTGTCCAGTCAGCCATAGCCTTTGTAGACATCTGGCGTGTCTCTGTGTGTGTTTGTAGTCTCTCTGTTCAATCGTGCGTGTGTGTGTGTGTGTGTGTGTGTGTGTGAACATGTTTCTCGGTTTTTGGGTTTATTGGACTTTAAAAACTTTGTCCATGTATTTCAAATCAGCATTCGTATTAATCGCTTTCCAGTCCAATATTTTTAGCATTCTAATGTCGAACATTTCCATCCTTCTTCCAATTCCAATCTTCTTCCCCAAACTATACCTTAGTGTGTTTTATAATTGGCCTTTCTACTCTACTTGTTATCATTCTAATGTATATTAGCTTGTCACATACAGTACAATATAGGATTTAAAATTAAACTAGTGAACTACAAATACCGGCAATCTCATAAACTACTACAGAGCATAGCACACAACATAAATGTTAGTGTAGTGAACTAAAATTCGAGTGAACAATTACGGGAAACCAAAAAGTAGGGCAAGGATAATATGGCACTATATCACACAAACACACACACACACAAAGTAAAGCAAAACGGACGAAACAAAGGACAACAAACTGGCGGAAGGAAGGGCCAAGGACAGTCCATTTAAGTCGACCATTACAATCCTATAAATTCCTGGACTCCTGTTAGTGGTGGAGGGAAGGAGTTAGGGGGAATACGAAAGAAGGAATTATAAACAGAATGAACGAAATAAAGGACACGAGAAAGAAGGATGGGATATGGAGAAGAGAACAAATAAATATGAGAAGACAGAAGGAAATGGAAAGATAACGAAGCAAAGAAAAGTACGAAGATAAGGCAAGATACAAGTAGTAAAACACCGAGACGAGGGCAAGGACATTCATACTAAGCCGAGCATTACATCTTGTGAATGGCTGGGACCCTGTTAGTGGCGGAAGGAAGCAAGGAAGGAAGGAAGGAAGCAAGCAAGCAGGGAGGGAAGGAAGGAGGGAAGCAAGGAAGGAAGGAAGGAAGCAAGCAAGGCAGGAATCAAGCAAGCAAGCAGGGAGGGAAGGAAGGAGGGAAGCAAGGAAGGAAGGAAGCAAGCATGGAAGGAATCAAGCAAGCAAGCAGGGAGGGAAGCAAGGAAGGAAGCAAGCAAGCAGGGAGGGAAGCAAGGAAGGAAGCAAGCAAGGAAGGAATCAAGCAAGCAAGCAGGGAGGGAAGCAAGGAAGGAAGAAAGGAAGCAAGCAAGGAAGGAATCAAGCAAGCAAGCAGGGAGAGAAGGAAGGAATGAAGCAAGCCAGGAAGGAAGGAAGCAAACAAGCAATCAAACAAGGAAGGAAGCAAGGAGTATGTAGGAAGGAGAGAAGATGAGATGATTGAGGATAAAATCATAATTATGGATGAAAAGGTGAGAGATGGAATGCAAGCAGATACAGTAAATACAAATATTACAGAAAAGCTTATAAATGGAAGAAAGAACTAAATATGATAAAGAAAGAAGAAAAGGAGAGAGGTATGACAAAGGGAAGGGTAATGACAGAATATACCAAACTAACAAATGGACCTAAAAGATGAACAAGGACAGTCTTCACCCTTTCTGTACCAGCAACGTCTGGTATATTTTATAATTGCTACTGTATATCTAGACGATTATATGCAGCTTAGCAAGGACCTGTGGTAGTTAATAGGGTTGAATGTGATACTTCGAAGCCTTATGATTACTATAGATCCTTCCTAAACTGAATACAATATATTAGTAGCAGCCAGAATAAACCAAACGGATGTCAAAGGTACAGAAGGTGTTAACTATTCATACATCGAATATTATATATTATAAATGGCTGGGACTCTATTATAGTGTTGGGGGAAGGAGGTGGAAAGGAAGAAAAGGTGGATGAAATATGCAGGGAAGAAGGAATGATAACATAAAGCAGATAGAACGAATGCAGAAGAAAAGGTGCATTATGGAGGGAAATAGAACTGAATATGAAAAGACGGAAAGCGGTAGATAAGAAGGAAATGGGAAGGAGAGATATAGACAAAACAAAAGAACAAGGAAGCACGAAGATCAGACAGAAAAAAACACGAACACGACCAAAGGAGGGCAAAGGCAGTCATACAAGTCGAGCATTACATCTTATAAATGGTTGGGACTTTGTTAGTGGTGGGACGCAAGGAGTTAGAGAGGAAGGAAAGCAGGAAAGAATGACAACATTAGAGGAGATAAAAATGTATGAGGAAAAAAGACGGAATTTGGAGGTATGGAGGACTGACAACAGAGTTAGGAATATGGTAGAAAAGGTCAAACATGGAGGTACGCAAAACTAAATATGAAAAAGGGAAAAATTAATGAATGAGGTAGAAAAGAAGAAAAGAGAAAGGGTAAAGACTGAATACAAAGACACAACGAAAACAAGGACGAAACAGAACCGAGCAAAGACCGAAAGGAGGCCAAGAACAGCCATACCAAGTCGACCATTACATCTTATGAATGGCTGGGACCCTGTTAGTGGCGGGGCGAAGAAGGTAGAGAGGAAGGAGGGAATATGTAGGAAGGAAGGAATGGGGACTAAATATGAGAATGTGGAGTCAAGAAGTAATAGCAGGAGATAGTCAGGGATATGAGAGACAAAAGGACACATGGACGATAGAAACATTGAATTAAAGGGGAAGTATTTGCTCTTTCTCCATCATGTTAGTCCAAATAGTTTTGATATTTTAAGAAGTTTGTTCCATAGCTAGGCAATTTTAAGACCATGCGTCCCATTGCTTTGTCAGTATATAGACCTTTCGTGCCATTTACGTGTCGATTTTTTCCTGGCGAGCGATAGTGAGCCTGTGATTCTAGAAGGAATCGGCTTTCGGCCTGGACATGTTTCTACCGAAAAATGCACAAATGTATATTGAAGGGGGGTCGAGATTATTTGTGTTTGTTGTTAAGCTTGATGGAGGTCTAGCGAGGTTACTGCAAAATAAAAATAAATAAACAGATGAATATACCAAAAAATAACCACTACCCCCATAAAAAGAGAGATAGGGAGAACAAAAGGGTAGAGATGAAAGACATTGAAACAGAGGATAACAGACCCAACAACAGATGCAGAAAGTATAGAAAGGAGAGCCAGGAAAGTGACACCAATAGTAATAAGTCGAGCATTACATATTATAAATGGCTGATACCCTGTTAGTGGCAGGGGTAAGATGTTAAGAGAGCAAGGAAGGAAGGACGGAGGAAGGAAGAACAGAAGGGTAGATAATTATCACATTGAAGGAAATGGAAATAGGCATTACATCACAGGAAGAAAGTAAAGAAAGGAGATTCAAGAAAGTGACAAAAACAGTAAGTCGATCAATACATCTTATAAATGGCTGGGTCCCTGTTAGTGGTGGGGATAAGATGTTAACCCCGATGGGCGTATATATGTGCTCATTTATGATTTTGTGTATTATTGTTTATATTTTCCTTCCTAAGCCTCAATCAAGCTTAATAAAATACCCCCCCCCCCTGTCCATTCCCAAGATCCTCCTTCAAGATACATTTGTAAATTTTTCGACCGAATTAAAGGGTCGCTATCGTTCACAAGGATAAAATCGACACCTAAAGAACACGAACAGTCTTTATATTGAAAAAAAGGTATTAAAATCGCCAAACTAATGGGCCGAACGTATTAACATCTGATAACTAATGGGGTTAAACATGAGGAAGAAGGGGACCAGAAAAACGACTCATCCCCCCTTCAGAAAGGAAGGAACCAAGGGTGGAATATGCAGGGAAGAAGGAAGGAAGGAAGGACTATGGAGAAGGACAAACATATAATAGGAGAACTAGGAAGGAAATTGGAAGGCAGGACACGGGAAGTTTAAAATTAGGATGTAAACTAACAAAACGCAAGACAAAAAGATCTACGTTGATAAAGTGAAACCAGGAAATTAAGGAAAGGAAGCCAAAGACATTCCCAACTAAGTCGAATATTACACATTGAAATGACTGAGACCCTGTTAATGGTGGGGTGAATTATTTGGAAGGGAAGGAAGGAATATCTAAGAACTAAAACGGGTGAATATATTGGAAATACAAATAACTTTAAGGGGCAGGTAGTTGCCTTCTTGGACCCCTTCACCCTCATGTTTAGCCCCACTAGTTTTGAGATTTTAAGACGTTCCTTCCATTAGTTTGGCGATTTGAGAACTTTCGCCCCATTTCTTAACATTAGCCATTGGAATGACTATTAATGGAATGATTGGAATATTGGAATGGCTTGACTATTAGAGTGACTGGAATATTTCAATGACTGGAATATTGATATGCTTTGGTATTTAGGTTTATATATCAAAGAAATAACACGGATTTGAAATAGTTACACTTTCTTTTAAATTCCCTGTATGTGTGGGTGTGTGCATATGTTTGTATGTGTGTGTGTGTGTACCAAGTTTTATCAGACCAGATAAACGAAATGACCTCAGAGAACACCACGGTGATTGAGTGGGATACGCTTCATCCACGGGTCACTTAACTCACCCTTGTGATCCATGGTGGTGGGGGGGCGTTTGGGGTGAGGGTACTGGTGAAGAGTGGAGGGAATATTATTATAGGAGTGTAGTTGTGGTGAGGGTGGTGGGGGAAGGAGTGTACACAATGGTGGAGAGTGGACGAAATGGGAACTCTGTAACTATGGGAAGTGTAGTTGGGGAAGAGTGTATGGTGTATGGGAGGGTAGAGAACAATGATAATGTAGTGATGGGGACGGACAGTGTTGTGGTGGGGATGAGTGTAGTGGTGTCCTTGTTGTGGGACTATTGGCACTGACTCTTCTGCGTTGATTTATACAACTTTATAAATATATATATATAAATGTTCCGGAAAGGCTGTATAACATTAAGTGATGGAAATATAGTTCGTGTGTGGTGAACGTTTTTTTGAGTATTAATACATTTATTGAACATTTATAGATAGGGCAATAAACCATACATTAGTTTACGTAGCATCAGGTAACATGTAGACAGAGAGCAAAACAAATATATAATTTTAATACATACCAGGAGTGGAGAATAACCATTATTACAAATAATACGGCATGGTGTAAGTAATGAGGTGTGAGCGTGGAAAGTGTAATTGTGAAAAACAATATACAGCAGAGAGGGAACATAACTTAATATTTTGAGAAGAGTCAAAGAATAGAACAAACGTTGCAAAGAACCAATGACCTCCGTCGAATTATGTCAATCACCCAGCTGTTCCAAACCCTTCTCCTTCCCCTCTCTCTTCACCCCCGGCAATCATTTCCACTGATCCAGTCCAAAAATACTAATAGCAACGACAACAAAACACAAAATTGAGACGAAGAATAATAAGCCTCACGTGGGTTTCCATTGTAGTTAAAAACGCTGAAAATAATGCAAACATATGTTGGCTAAACTATTGATAGTGATGAATAGGTTGTTTTAATCTGGTATAAATGGTCAAGTAAATGTTGAAAGTGGAAATTGGTGGGAAGTGGCTGCAAGGTTGGATGTGTGTCCACAGTGTAACGTGAGGTAGTGCACAGATATGTACTTCGATACAAAGACTGCACAGACCTTGCGGTTCCTACTAGGCATTCTGGACTTAATGCTAACATAGAATTTGCTACAAAGTGGAAGGTAAGGATAGCAAAGCAGAACCCCCCCCCCCCCACACACACACACACCACAGAGAGAGAGAGAGAGAGAGAGAGAGAGAGAGAGAGAGAGAGATACAGAGAGACAGAGAGACAGAGAGACAGAGATAGAGTGAGAGTGAGAGTGCCTTTGAGCTCGGCATGTGTGTTGAGTGACGCGGTGTGGTAAATGCTTAAAGCCAGGGGGAGGTAAAAATGGTGCCCACATCAAGCACAACCTCCTTTATACACCCACTAATATGGGCATACTACAAGAGAGGTAAAGCGAGACGTGTGGAAAGAAATGTAGAGAGTTGGGTAAGGAGAGAGGGAAGAAAAGAGAGAGGAGGTTGGACAGGAACGAAGGGGCTGCGACAGGGTGAGAAGGATAGATCATGGGGATGAATAGGAGTGGGATGAGAGGAGAGGGATAGATGAAGAGAGAGAGTGATGGGGGAGAAATTGAAAAAGAGAAAGGTGAAAGGAAAAGAGAAATAAATAGAGAAAGGTAAGAGGAGCGAAGGAAGCAGGGTGAGATGGAAATATGCAGACAGGGAGGGAAGATGAGAGGGGGCAGGGAATGAGAAAGAGAGAGGAGGATGAAACGGAAAGGGAAAGAACGAAGTGCAGAAGGCTGGAGGCAGTGTAGGCAAAGTGTAGGGACACAGGACAGTAATCTCAGTCGACATGCAGCTTTATCTACTCTCTAGTCTCTCTCTCTCACTTATTGAATCGGAATCACCTGGGGGTCGAACAACGAAACATATATTGGGTGTAAATAACAATTCATTCAGATGATGCTTCGTTTTTCGACCCCCAGGTATTTTGGATTCACTCAGTGACTGGTTGGGGGAACATACTTTTGTCGTTCATGGTACAACTTGTAACAAGTAGTAATATAGTGAATTCATTATAGGTAGGCTAGAAATCGCTAACCGCTGTTACTCAAAAAGGGCTAGAGCAAATGGGCTGTACCTATCCACACCTATTCCCTAGCGGACTCTTCCCAAATGGTAGACATATTAGCTCGATTATGCTAGTCATTTTGAGGTATAGAGGTCAGTGATCAAGAGTTTTACAGCATCTACTGTTAAAATAGATGCTGATTTCAATAAGTCATGTGGGGGGGGGAACCCATCCTGTATCCAAAGGCAAAACAAATTGTATATTTACTCTGAAAATGACTTACATATGAGTGTATTAAGATTGTTTGATAATGGGAGAAATAAAATTTTCCGGGGATTTTAACTAATTTCAACTACTGTATAATGATGAAAACTACCAAAAACCAAAAAGAAAAACCATGGGAAAATTATTGGTAGTTTCGGTAATATTTTCCCATTACCGTCCCAAATGCATTATATGGACACCATTTTTAAGCAGTGTATACCAACAAAACATTTCCCTATAATTCTCCCTATCGACAGAGGCGGCGCAAACATTTTCGGGTAAAACTCTAATTATGCCCTCAACTGTCAAAATAGATTCTGATTTCAATAATTCACGGGGGTGAGCAACCTCCTCTGTATGCCATGGCAACCATAATTAGATACCTCCCCACTAGTGAGGGATGTGTGTTATGATTGCTGGATAATGGGTAAAACTACAATATAGCGGTTCTTGGTATATAAAAACATGGTATATGAAAGAAAAAAATATATACAATATAATTAAATAAATTAAAACACTAGAATCGGGCAGGTCCTACATATTGACCACCCTAATACGTACGGTACCTCAATAAACTAAACAAATCAGTTAATAATGAAGAACATGAGAGTTGTATTGTATTTTCTCTAATATCTTTCCCTTCTTGTTGGACGTTTGCTCTCTCCTGGAATCGGCAGTTACGTCAACAAGTACAGTACAGTCACTTGTGCGATCTCATTGACCTAACGTATTTATAATTATTAACGTATATCTCTGGAAGCAAAGTTATGAATATACAGTATATGTCTTTACATCAACTACAAAATAATATATACTATTAATTGAAAAGCAAGTTCCATCCAAACATCAATCCAGAGTTATAATTGCATAAAGAAACACATAAGGGGCCACGAATTTGTATATGTGATGGAGCTAGGGATGCAACCAAATAGAAAAGGAGTGCACTATTGCCAAGACATGAACATGATACAAGTGTTGTGTACGGATGGCAAAATTGAATGTTCTTGCAGGTTTGTATATAGTTAACTTTGCCCTAGTAAAGCAATGTGGTAAAAATCTAGATTACTTTAGCCAGTTTTAAGTTTTTTTATTTTGTTTTTACCTAAACAACTGGTGTTTCTGTATACTATCTAGGAGAATATTAGATATTTCTACAACTTTACAACCCTTGATTTGTCGCTATTCTGTTGCCCCTAATAGGTTAATATTATTCGTAGTAGACTTAATTAGTATGGTTCGATGATGCTCGGAAATGTATGTTTGACTTGAAATATATACATTAAAGGATAATCATCAAGGACACTACATCCGCCTTATTAGAAACAATTTTGAGATGACGGGCCCCAAACCAACGATACACTGAGTGGCCAGTATAACCACTCAGGCAACCTCAAAACCCTAGGACAGACGACGAGGACGTTTACCCGAGTCCCCCCTACGAGTCTGCCGGAATCTATCCGAGTTGACCATGCCCAGCCGCCCATTCCACAGTTCTCTTTCACACCCACAGCCATCTAAGAAAACGGAGGACTCTCTCAGCCAGTCACAAGCCACCATCCTCAGCCAACCACAACCGCCCTGGGACCACCAATTAGAACCCTCCTTTTACGTAGCCTCCACCAGAAGTGACGCTCCCCGTATTGTTCCGCCAGATTTGGAATATCATGAGCACTCCCTTATGCAATCTACTCACCAGCACCCCGGATATTTCAGGAACAAATGGACCTGATGACGCCTGACTACTCCAGGCCCCCGAGGATACAACTACAATCCCATATGTGTATGTCTGAGGATAATTAGAAGACCTGCAAGACAGCTGCTCCAATTTTAGCTTTAAGTGTTTCCTAGTTTTCATAGCAGCCCTGAACCTTCCAGCTGCCCCATTAAATATAGTAATATTACCTTGGAACCAGGCCCATATGATAATACCAGAGTTTCAAGGCTAGAATATATATGTACCTCACAACAACCATTTTTCCTCTTTTCTCAATACCCCTTCCCCCCCGAGTTCATAGACACCTGAAGCAAGAAAATATTTGCATAGGACCTCAGAAAAACCTGAGGAAAGTACACACCTCCTCACTTACTGACTAGGCATTACCTCTCTGGGACGGGCTAGTTAAGGTCAGTGTTGCTACGGTGCCCCCCCCTACCACCTCACTTACTGACTAGGCATTACCTCTCTGGGATGGGCTAGTTAAGGACAGTGTTGCTACGGTGCCCCCCCCCACCTCGCCCCCCTGGCCCTCGAGAGTGCCCCCTGGACATTGGCCCCCCCTTCCAGATTGCTGAAGGGCCACCTGTCTGTTGCCTGGCACCCTGAACTGAGGACCCCTGCTCGAGCTATGGACGTAGGCCTGGACCTAGGACCCCTGCTCGAATTACGTAAACGGGCCTGGACCTAGGACCCCTGTTCGAATTACGTAACCAGGCCTAGATCGAGGACCCCTGCTCGAGGAGGTAACCAGCTGTGCAAGATTGGCTACTACCCTCTACGCCAGCCAGACCAGTCCTCCCAAATACTTAAGTGTTTCTGTGTCTTTCTCTGTTGGTTATTGTTGTGAGGTATTGATTATGTAAATATGTGAACCGTGTTGTGCCCTGATTTACTTGTGATCTGTGCCCAAGATCCCGTACTTGCGTAATAAGTTGCATCCTTCTGAACCTGTGTTATTCAGTGTTAATCTTGCCTTAATTCATTGACCCTTGTTCAAGACTTTATTTAATTCATAACTTACGCATACATTACATATCAGTGTCATATATTCAGGCCCCCCACGCTCGCAGATTTACTGACTACATGTATGTTATTACTTGTGAGTTGAAGTCCCAATATATTCTGTGATCAATCCATTTATATAATCGCTATTTACCTAGAACCTACGCCCAATTTTCCAACGATTGCTCAGTGTAATTCCTAAAATCTCTATTCAGTAATCGCATATGAAATATATCTTATAAACGTGCTTTTATGTTCTTGTAAATCTTGATGTTGTGATATTTCGAATATATACCGTGTTTAGGAATTCTGTCCTCCGTGTTTCGTGTCCCTTTCATCCACCATACACTAATTGTATCTGTGTATTTTATTCACCTCGCCCCTGTTAACCCGTTCAGGCCCGAGCCTGGTACTGCCTGTTTTAAGTATCAATGAGTAGGACTTCGTCGCCTATGCCCATGTACTAATTGTGCCTGTAAATTTTATTTCCCTCGCCCTGTTAACTCGTTCAGAAGCAAATCTGATATTGTGTTAAATATCAATGAGCTAAACTTCGTCATTAGCGCCAATCTAATTATTAAGTACGATCTACCGATCGATATCTGTTAATCAGTCAGTTCTCACTGTTTGAGATTAAACTATAGTATTCATTCAAGTCTGAGTCTTTTGGAACTCGGTTAGTATTTTGCTTATCTTCGTGTGTCATCTTAATTACGAATATTGAAGATTATATCTTGATCTAATTAATATCAACAAGTAGACCTAATAATTTACCTTTTAGCTCTTATTAAATTCACGTTATTACTTTGCCTTACCTAAGAAAAATATAGAAACACGAATTCCTAAGTTCGGTTCGTTATCGTAGCATATGTTCAAGTAATATAATTCCGTAATAAGATATAACTTCCTTGTGGGCGATTTTAATACTTCTCAATTACTATAAATAATAATCTCAGCCTTTTCCTGTAAAGTAAATTAACATCGCACTGCAGCTAAGTTCATAGTTGCATTAACTAGAAAAGTTTTATTTACCATCTCAGTTCACCTGGTGACCTTCCCAGTGACCTGACCTGAGGGCAAGCTCACACGGTCAGTTTTAAAAGGGTCAGCTGAGCCCCACGCGTGACTCACCTTGCCTCCTGTGACAGTATCTTTATAACCTCAACTCTTCTCATTGTCCCCCTAGGATCATTACTTAGGGCATTGAAGTCTCTTTGAAAGCGGAAGATAGTGGACTCTCATTTATCAACTCTGCGTAAGCAGAGTTTGGTATCACCCCGCCGTATAGTGGGTACCGTACCACACGAAAACAATGTCTGTCGTCGTTGTCCGTCTGTCTCGAAACTCCTCCTAGACCGTTGGACGGATTTTCACAAAATTTCACACAAACATATGTTGCGTGAATGCGAACGTCAGTCAAAAAAGTGTTTTTGAATTTATGCAATAGTTATGATATTAGGTCCAAAATATGGTTTTACACCCCCCCGGGCATTCCCCCCCCCCCCCCCCCCAGCAATGATGGCGTTATTTGTGTGGGAGCCCCAAAGGGGCTCACACACTAAGAACGCATTCGTTCTGGGGGCGAAAACATCTCGCTCCGTATTTGCTAGGTTAAGTTAGTTTAGTTGGCATTAGAATTGATGGTAGTAATAGTGGGATTGATGGTGATAGTACTGATGATGGTGATAATAGTAGTGATGATGGTTGTAGTTGTATTGATGATGATGACAGTAGTGACGATGATGACAGTAGTAGATATGATGGTGACAGTAGTAGATATGATGGTGACAGTACTAGTAGTAGTGATGATGGTCATAATAGTAGTGATGATGGTGACCATTAATTATGATAGTTGTAGTGATAATAATGACAGTAGTGATGATGGTAGTGACTATGGTTTGAGTATTAGTGATGATGGTGAAAGTTGTAGTGATGATGACAATAGTTGTGATGATGAAGATCATAGTAATGGTGATGATGGCAGTAGTAGTGATGATGGTGACATTAGGATACATGATGGTAATACTTGTGACAGTAGTAATGATGATGGTTATAGTAGTAGTGATGTTAACAGTAGTAATGACGATTGTAAGATGGTGGTGATTATAGTAGTAATGATGGTTGATAGTTATTGTATCAATGATGATAGTAGTGATTAAGATGGTAGTCACAATGGTGACAGTAGTGTAGTAGTGATGATGGTGAGAGTAGTAGTGATGATTGTAGTAGTGATGATGATCATAGTAATGGTGATGATGACAGTAGTCGTGATGATTGTGGCAGTTGTAGTGATGATGGAAGTAGTAGTGATGATTGTGATTAATGATGGTATTAGTAGTGATGATGGTAACCCATCGCAGAATTGGGTATGCCGTTTTGATTTTGGGCAAAACGGCACGTCTACTTTATTGAGTACTATATTGAACCTTTGAATACTATTTTTACTGCTTATAGAACCTACTCGGGACGTTCCTGTCAAGTATATTTAAGTCCATCAAACCAGAACTGGATTGTTTTACGGACTGTATCAAGGGAACTAAACGATCAGAACCCGGCACAACAAATTTATTAGGGAAAATAGGCACCAATAGATTCGCCATATCTTTCTCCATATAGTCCGCATGGAGGATTTTCGTTATCAACAAATTGAAAAATACGGTCAATATTTACGAGTCGCACCACAGCTGGGATCTCATTTCTAATGGTAGTTTTGGGTTCCTATCATTCTATGCTTCAGTGGTATATACTTTTTATCCACGGGGAAATATATTTTTTTCTTGGCTTAATATTTTTTTAGCATTAACCTAACCAAAAAACCTAACCTAACCTAACCTAACCTAATAGCCCCCAAATACATTTAGGTTAGGTTAGGTTAGGTTTTTTGGTTAGGTTTTTGCAAAAAAAAATAAAAAAAAAAAAATAAAAAAAAAATATATTTTTCCCGTGGATAAAAAGTATATAGCAATGAAGCATAGAATCATAGGAACCCAAAACTACCATTAGAAATGAGATCCCAGCTGTGGTGCGACTCGTAAATATTGACCAAAAATACCTACTTCTCAAACAAATACACCAAAAATCTAAGTCAAAGCGGGGGTGTGGGGGTGGCAGCCGCCACCTATAATACTAGGATAGGTTAGGTTAGGCTAATATCATTTCAAAGGGGTATAGGCTAGTAAACACTAGGATAGCCTATACCCAGTCAGAGGTAAGAAGAAGAAGAGTCCTGCAGTAGTCTCCTTGAATGCTACCCATTAAAGTATTAAAAACCTTCACTAAAGTGAGACTCGTCCGCCGCGGTTTGACGACTGTACCCCCGAAACTCCCGTTTTCTGTTGACCCATTTTCTTACGACGCATGATCTCGAAGGTGTTTTTCGCTGCTCTCCCGCAGTACTTTTTAAGTGATTTTATGTATTCTACATCATTATTTAGAGCAGCGGGGGTCTGGGGGCGGCATCCCCCAGGTTAGGTTAGGTTGTTAGGTTAGGTTAATGCCAATATTGTCATCAGAGGAGGAGGGAGATTGGTTTGTTTACGTTACCGGGCGTCCGCCGCGGTCGGTCCGCGAGTGTCTGCCTCGCCGACTCTCATTTGCAATGGAAACATTGATCTAACATGACAACCTAACTTACTTGGAGGCTGCTTTCCCCAGACTCCCACAAGTCAAACATCAGTAAGGCTTCCTGAATATGGTAAGACTAAAAAAGACTCGGTTTCGAAAGGAAAACAATGTAAATATAGGGGTTGTAAAACAGTAGATTTACCGAATATTATGGTAAAAATCTATAAATCAGTAACATACGGCCCCATTACCTCGGGGGGGGGGGGAAAAAAAAAAAAAAAAAAAAAAAAAAACACACAAGTGGGGAGGGCTTTGAAGCTAAAGGAAAATAGTGGTTAAGACGTTGAACGAGTGAATATGGGTAAGCAAACATTGTCCATGCCTATAATAGTACATAACTACGGAAATGAGAGCCAAGTTTTGTACTTACTTTTGTACTTATTTCAGCTATATTTAGACAGCTTTATGCAGCTTAGGAAGGTTCTGTGTTAGTTAAAAGGGTTAATTGAGATAATCTGCAGCCTCATAATTGCTACACGTTTGTCCTAAACTGAATAAAATCGACTTATAATTGGCGGAATACAATGAAAAGGACGGTGCCCGTACTGAATGGGTTAATACTATGCCGTAACCCATTATGGTTGGTTAACTACATTCAGTTTTTCACATAGTTTGTTCCAGGTTCGTGTGTCGACTACTGTTCTTATCTTTACCCATTCAGTGTGTCCAGGCATTTTGGCTCGAACATCCCTTGATTTTGGCCCTGTCACTCTTTCAACTATGGGGGAGGCACTCGCTATAGGCAGTTCTGCCTTTTGCCTACCTCAATCACATAGAAAAAAAAAGAAAAAAAAGTACCAGTGTCGTCCTTTTATATTTATTCTGGCTACTATTCGACGATTTTACCCAGTTTAAAAAGGGCCTCCAACAATTAACAGGCTTTGAACTATCTCACTTAACCCTTTTTACTACCACAGAACCGTCTTAAACTTGATACAATAGCTTAAATATAGCTAGAATAAAATTAGAAAGACGTCGCCGGTACAGAAGGGGTTAATCCTTTGAGGATTATGATGCATATTAACAGTTTATTATGAGACGAAACTAGTCAGATGAGAAAGGGTATGCCAAAGTCAGAAGATTAATTATTGAGATACTCATTACCGTTTTAACCTCTTCTATACCGGCGACGTCTTTTATGTTTTAGTCTACCATTTTTTAGACGATTTAATTAACCTGAGGAAGGACATCTAACCATTAAAAGGGGTAAACCTGACTTTTTGGACCGACAGCGATTTCAGTAAGTTTTAATTTGTTTTTTTGAAAAGTTCCTTCAGATATAGTGTTCTTTTATACTGAAGAGGAGCTGAAATGAGTATTTACCCATTATCCAACAATCTAAAAACACGCCCCCACTAGTGGGAAGGGCTATGAAATTCAGGGAAAATGAGGGTAAACCTGACTTTTTGGACCAACAGCGATTTCAGTAAGTTTTATTTTGTTTTTGTAATTTTTCCTTCAGATATAGTGTTGTTTTATACTGAAGAGGAGCTGAAATGAGTATTTACCCATTATCCAACAATCTAAAAACACGCCCCCCACTAGTGGGGAGGGCTATAAACTTCAGGGAAAATGTGGGGTTAAAAGCGTAAAACTACAATAATATAGCGTTTTGTATCAAACCTTGGCTCGGGTTTTCCCAAATTGCAAACCAATAAAACCCAATTTTGTGAATACCCGAGCCAACTTTTGACGAAAGCTGGCTCGGATTTCACGGGGTGGAGTGGGTAGCCTATTATCTCAGGTTATAAAAATAGTCAACTTTGGGAAGACATTAGCCTAACCCAACAACCTTACCTAACCTATCCTAGTATTATGGGTGGGGGTTGCCGCCCCCACGCCCACGCTGGTTGGGTTAGACTACTTGTTTTTTTTTTTTAATGTTCTAGGCTATTAGCCTAACCTAACAACCTAACCTAACCTAACCTAGTATATGGGTGGGGGCTGCCGCCCCCACACCCCCGCTGGTTGGGTACTGGCTGAAAAACTTATTGTTTTACAGTAGCCTATCTAGCCTATGTATTTTAGCGTTTTTTTTTTTCTCTCTTATAATACATTTCAGCTCTTAATGACATACAGTATATAGCAATGATGTATATGCTCTACCGGACCTATTATGCCTAAAAAGATCGATAGGCTAACTGTCGGTCCAAAACATCAGTATAACCAAAATGAGGGGTTAAAAGCATAGAAAAAACATTAGCCTAACCTAACAACCTCACCTAACTTATCCTAGTATTATGAGTGGGGGCTGCCGCCCCCCCCCCCACCCCCCCCCCCCCCCCCCACACCCCCCCCCGCTGGTTGGGTAACAGTGCAAAAAACACAGTATTGTAGAACATATCTTACTCTGGCAACGAGTGGCAGCGAGAGCCTGAGAGGGCCGAGAGGTTCACAACAATAATATGAGTGCAGCGGCGGACGTAAGTTAAAATAGCAAAATATCGTATTTATTACCCATTAATTTCCGAAAGTTTAAACCTACAGTATAGCCTATGCGAACAAATATGGACAAACTGGACATCTGGTCCAGATGAAATTCCTCCAATTGTACTTAAGAATTGCTCCTTGGTGCTCGCTCCTGTATTGGCAAAATTTTTCCGTCTGTGTACTCATACCTCATGCTTCCCAGTACCCTGGAGAGAAGCAAACAACCATCCAGTTCCTAAAAAAGGTGCCTCTTCAGATCCATCAAACTACAGACCAATAGCTATAACTTCCACTCTTGGTAAAGTCTTTGAAATTATATTAAATAATCACATAATTAAGCATCTTGAGAATAATAAATTAATCAGTGATAGGCAATATGGTTTTAGGCGATGTCGATCAACTGCAGACATGCTTTGCCTTTTACGCATCAAATCAACCAAGCTACAGACCAACATGGTGAAACACATACAATAGCACTGGATATAATTATCAAAGGCATTTGATAGAGTCTGGCATCAATCCTTATTGTCGAAGATGTCACACTACGGCCTTGCATCATTAGTGCCACTAATTTCTTCTTATCTTCATAACAGAAAAATACGTGTAATGGTAGATGGCCTTTATTCTCAATTTCACTCAATAAATGCTGGTGTTCCCCAGGGATCAGTTTTGGCCCCAATTCTGTTCCTCATTCATATCAATGATCTCATATCTACCACTCATAATCCAATACATTCCTACGCAGATGACTCAACACTCCACAGTTCCTTCACATTTACCAATTCTTTCACCCAACCCGATCTTATAAATTCAAAAATAAACACTGCAATTTCTCTGAACCAAGACCTTTCTAGAATTAATGGATGGGGACAAAAGAATCTAGTTTCCTTTAATGCACAGAACACCAAGTACATTCAATTTTCTAACCGACAGAATCTCACTGACTCCCATATATTTTTTAATGATGTAAATATTCCCACTTCCCCTAGTATTGACATTCTCGGTGTAACATTAACTACTAACTTGAGCTGGACACATTATGTTAGAAGCATTGCTAAGAATGCCTCTAAAAAACTGGGACTCCTGTACAGAGTTCGAGAATTCTTCACTGACGAGCAGTTGGCCGTGATATATAAAGTCATGTGCGTTCTCAGATGGATTACTGTTCACCTCTGTGGGGTGGAAGTGGAGTGGTTGCATTGAGGCAGTTGGAAAAAATTCAAAATAAAGCTATCAGATTAATCAATAACCCTGAAATCACACAGGACCTTCCTACATTATCCATACGAAGAAACGTTGCATCCCTTGCATTATTCTACAGATATTTTCACAGCAATTGTTCCGAGGAACTTGCTTCAATTGTGCCGCCTCTCCACATCTTTCCCCGTAGAACTAGGGCAGCTGAGAGCGCCCATGAATTTACACTTTCTCCTCCACAATGCAGAACTTCTGCTTATCAGAATTCATTTATCCCCAGAGCTACTACTCTTTGGAATTCACTTCCCTCGAATTGCTTTCCACAAACTTACAATCTACAAATGTTTAAATCCAGTTGTTACAAACATTTTATGAATGGAGGATGCCTTTAGGCACATGGACCTTTTTGTTTTATCTGTGTTTTTCCTTCCTCCGTTCATTGTCTCTTAAACAAAAATAATAATAATAATATGGTCACTAATTTTCCCATGGATTTTTAAATTTGTCCCTGTTAGTTTTCATCAATATATAGTGTTTGGAAATAATTACAACCCTCGGCGAAACCGTTTTCCCCATTATACAACGATCTTAAGACACGCCGCCCGATAGTGGGGAGGTCTATGAAGTACAGGAAAAATGAGGGGTTAAATGCGTAAAACGGCGATTAAAACGTATTTTAACAAAACTTGGCTCGGGTTTTAAGGTATTTCAAAGGCCTAAAACCCAATATTTCGAAAACCCGAGCCAAGTTTTGGCCAAAGCTGGCTCGGATTTTGAGAGTTTGTAGACAACAAATTATGATAATATTCAAGGACACCATATGAGAAAGAATTTATTAATGAATATAGGCACCAATAGATTCGCCATATTTTTCTCCATATAGTCCGCATGGAGGATTTTCGTTATATACCCACCTACAGACAAATACACCGAAAATCTAAGTAAAAAATGTAAACATCGTCTTGTGCTGTCTTGATTTCGGTCGGTTCAAGGATTGCGTCGAACCCCTTCGAATACCTCCGTCCTCCGGCTCCGCCCGGGCTTTTTAAAACTTCATTTCTTACGAATGCCGCGAATTCACCAGGCTCAATATTCTGCTTCAACACGTTCTGTATATATTTGTAGGCGACTATTGTTACGACTGGGGTTTAAATATATCAGGGCTCTTATTCATTGGACTAGTAATGGCATAAATGCTACAACGGAAAGCGCTAGATCCAACCTCTGATGTATATTCCCAGTGAACAAAGAACACAAATACTCTACAGAGTTCTATATGCAATAATAGGTTATTAAACTCTCAATAAATGTGTGTCTACTCTAGGCTTAATGTTATGTGAAAACAGCCTATTACTACCTATAACCGAAGGTGCTTGGTTATGGTATGCAAAGTAAGGTGGTAAGGGAAGTTACAGCTTACATTACTTTAATCAATAAATGTCAGGCACTCCTGCATGAAAGAAAGTGCACTAAAGTCCTTCAACACCAACAAGGAATCTTCTTTAAATGTTAGATGCTATAAAGATGCTCGTATCGGAAATGGAACCCAAAAAGGCAGGCAGCGGAACAATGCTCGTGCAGGCTATGCACACAAAAAGGCAGAATATATAATGCCGTCGGAGCCAAGAATATCCTAAACGCTACAACAATAATAATCGCCACGACAATGCAGTATTCCTATCAACAAAAAGAGCCTAAGTCGTTTGTGTCTCAATACATCAAACTAGGCTGCGAAATGCTTGTGTAATCATAAATGGGTATGCATAATAAGAGTACTTGGTTTAATATACTTAATGTCTACTATGATTGATAAAGTCTAGCTAGAGTCAATGATACGAGATACTGGTGCGCTGCCGCATAGCCTAGTGCAAATCTCAAGTCTGTGCGTCAAATATTACGTTATAGTGAAGGGTAGCTCTCTTGAGAAACCTTAATACCGAAGTATCAAGCGTTCTCCTGGCGTACCTCAAAGAAAAACAACCGAGCTTAGAACAGTGCAGAATGGTATAGGCAAAAAGCCCTCATTCGTGCATGCTCTACTCTCAATGGCACACAGACTAGAATTTACTCAATCAACTCCAGTTCTCAGGTATGTCGTGCAGCTTTTAACTAAAGCCAGCACTCATAGGAAACAATACCTTATAATATCAGACTCCTAGTCTAGCATTATCTAATCCAGCAGAACACTAATAATTATAGGAAGCGGTACTAAACATATGAATGCCAACCAATGCTTCGTGATCAACTTATCTTAACAACTAAACATACATAGGTTATATCAGACCTTAACGCACAATACAACTGGCCAGCATGAAGCTGATTTTGCAGAGTTAACCAGAGGGGATATAGTATTAATAAAAGGTGGTGAAAGATATGGAAAAAGAGAGAGGTAGGCAGAGGAAAAGATTCTCAGGTGCAGAGCGGGGAACAGGTATCAAGGGATAAGAGAGATGCGTTCTAGAAACCAGATCTGAGGGAGAGAGTGGCGAGGGACCTGTATATATACTAGCACTAGGTCGAGCCGCGTGGGAAAAAAGCGGTAACAAGTCTCTAACCACTACCAAAGTAGCTAGCAAAACATTACGTCACCAAGCATGGTAAAGAACTCCCTCAACCAATCCCCACGAGGCCAGCCAGCTATGACGTCATCGAGTATAGCAAAACACTACGTGCCCCCTCTCACTCTGTTCTACTCTCTCTCTCTCTCTGATCCTATCATTACTAGTTAAGGATAAAACATATACTTTAAATTAAATATATAAAGCCTTGACATGGGTGAAAACAAAGAGCCTTTCTGGACTGCCCATGACACAAGCTTTCATATGAAATAAAGCACACAACAATACACAAACTGTAACCACATCCACTGTCCTGGCGATCCTAGTGAGTCACTGTAGGACAAGCCATGCGGTTCTAACGGAGTGGTTAACGTCACACCCCCCCAAGATTTTTCTCAGAGGCCCAAGGCTCACAAAAATCTGATGGTTAGAACCCATGCTATATCTCTACTTCCCATCACCCAGCGGCAGTAAAATATCTGGCACAGTTCCTCAACAAAACATTTTACAAAATTATAACCCTCCCCAACACAATAGGTTAAATTATATGTAGTTACGCTCCTCAAGAGCGAGCTTCTCTAGCCCAGCATTCTGAGAGGAGTGCAACTCAGAATTACTGCTATAACATACTGAAAAAATTCAACTATCAAAGAAAGAGTTTTTATTTGATTTTTTATGTTTTTAATTTGTTTATTTCGGCTGCACTATAGGGGCAAGCCTAGTTTTTTCTTCTATACCAAACGCTCAACTCCTGCTTTACGACCCAATACACTGGGCTACAACCGCGAGCCAACAAGCACCAAGCGCAAAATACTATTCAAACTAAAGCAGGAGGCTACCCGTGTGTCAATCTACCCAGGATCATATACCCTTGAACGACCATCTGCAACCACGTTGTCACAACCGGCAATATGGCGTATGTCCAGGTTATTACAAATAACCTTAGTGACCACCTGGTCAGCCTCATATTCCGATTGTGAAACTGGTCCAAGAACTTGAGAGGGTGATGATCTGGGTAAACTACAACGACCGGACCATAGGCTGGAACATAGACCTCGAAATGCCCCAGCGCAAGCACAACCGCCAGCAGCTCCTCCTCGACAACAGAGCAGCTCCCCTGGGCCGAATTGTACTTCTCCGAGCAGAAACTAACAGGATGCTCCAGCCCATCATCGTCCTTTTCCACAAGGACGGCACCAGCCCCCACACCACTAACCTCCGTTGCTAGTTGGAAAGGTAGGCTAAAGTCAGGGGCCCTGAGGATCGGGTGAGTGCACAACAGGTGTTTTACTTCTCTAAACACCTTCTCACACTCAGGCGCCCATTTGAACTTTTTATCCTTCCAGTTATCCTCCACCTGAGCTTGACTGTCCCGTTCTCCTTCTCCACCTTGACTGCTAAACGTCATCACAGGCACAGTGAGAGGCTCAGGGGTGTGCCTCCCATACTCCTTCACGAGATTAACATGACATAACTGATTGCGCTTCCGTCTGTCTGGAGTGGCTACCAAGTAATCCAGGTCTGATAGCTCCTCCACCACCCTATAAGGACCAGCGTACTTCACGGATAAGGGGTGACCTACAAGGGGCAGTAGAATCAACACCTCCTGACCCACGTGCAACTCCCTAAGTTCAACCTTGAGGTCGTACCTGTCCTTCCTGAGGGCCTGAGAGCTAGTAAAATTACGGCCAGCCAACTCCAGACTGCGCAACATCCGTTCTCGACTGACGAGGACACACTTGAGAATAGAACAAGGTTTTTCTGCGCCCTCCCATACTCCTTCAACCATATGGAGAGGCCCTCTGACACGGTGTCCAAAGACGAGCTCATCAGGGCTGAATCCCAAACCTTCCCCAGGTACCTCCCGCACAGCAAACAAAACACATGGCAGGCCACGATCCCAATCCTTCCCACTCTCAAAGCAACAACAACGAAGCACAGATTTTAAGGCTGAGTGCCATCGCTCTAACACACCCTGGCTCTCCGGATGATACGCAGATGACACAACCCCAACAATCCCATGCTGCGGCAATGCTTGAACAAAGAGGCTAGAAGTGAAGTTGGGTCCCTGGACTGACTGAATCCCCTGCGGGTAACCATACCGGGAAAAATACACTAGCAAGTTTCGGACCACCGTCTTCGCCGACCCATTTCTCATAGGGTACGCATCAGGGTACCTTGTTGCTACATCTCCCGACTGTGCATCACTGTCCTCCTTCAACTCTTTCGTCTTTTTAAGCCCATCCTCTGCCTTTTCAGGAACAGTTACTGGGTCATCTCCAGACTCGAAATGTGGTCCTAATAATGAGTCCCCGAGAAGGTCCGTTGATACTAAACTCTCAACCGCATCAACATTCAACCCCTTCTCGGTACCCTTCCTCCGCTGATCTAAAGATTGTTGACCAGAATGTGACTCCCTGGATGCAGAATCTCCGGTGACAACACACGCCATAGGCTGCACCGGACACTTCTCAACCCACTCCTGCTCCTCCCTACTCACGTCGGCCGGCTTCTCGGCAATGACCAAGGGTGGAGCCTCAGAAGTAGGTCCCGCAAAGTCGCTGCCGAGAAGGAGGTCGACGCCCCCAACAGGTAACTTCTCCACAATTCCTACATCCAGGTCCCGAGTCACACCATCAACTTCCATCTTCATTCTTACAAGCGGGTATGACCTTGTTGCATTAACTCCCTGAACCACAACCACCCGCGCCGTATTGACAGGTTTACCAGTGAAATTTCTCAACAGTGTTTGCGATGCCCCAGTGTCACGCAAAATTCTCACCTCATGTCTTCTACCCCCCCACTCCACACAACCGAGTCCCCTGTGGTCACTAAAGGCATCACGGACAGGGAATAAGCCTTCCGGATCCTTCTGCACTGGCAGTGTATTTACCTCGGAAGAAATGCCTCTAACAAACTCCGATGTCCTCTTGAACACTCCAATGCCGTGAGCAAAAGACACGGCTGCCGGAGGAGGTCGACTAGGGCACTCATTTGCCTTATGACCCTCCTGGTGGCAACTAAAATACATAAATTTCGGTATCGGCTTATACTGTGATGTAAAAGGCCCCTGACTTTTCACATACGGTGTGGTGTAAGGTTTGGATTCAGTTTTAGTTTCATGGCTCTTCTGTTTAAATGTGTCATTGCTACGGGGAGGGGGAGGATAACGGTCCTTAGCACTTACATCGTACTTCTGTGAGGACCCGCAACCCCTAATCAACGACAGCCGTCGATCAGCCATTTCTGCTGCTTCGACTAGAGTTCTTGGGTTTTTCTCCTTTAAGTTCAAAGTTAGATCACCGCCCGTGCTCTTAACCCGGGAGCTGCGGGGAGACTCTTAAGAGTTCCCCCGGCGCACTGCGGGTAGACTCTTAAGAGCAGAGACTTTGAACACGTACCAAAACCGCGCGTTTATAGCCAGGCGGCTGAAAATTGGTGTGGGTATAGTACTACATGTCAACTCTCGATACCACCCCGCCAAACGCTCGCCCCGCACTCGTGCAAGCACCACCGCGCCAGTAACCACGCACTAGTCATGGAGCCTACACGTCCCTCACGCTCGCTCCCTGATGACACAACCAGCCCTCCTTCTGGTGGTGTTAGCCGCCGTGGAAGGCAGAGGGTGGCTGCCAAAGACCCTAGCTACCAGTACGACACGCCCTACAGCTCAGAGGACGAATCACCAGCACCAAAAGCACGTAAAACACGTGCAAGCAGGGCAATGGCACAGAGGTCATTGGTCTTTCGGGACACTGCCACCACGACCCAGGCCACTGCAACAACCACTACCACCACCACTGCCACCACTGCCACCCCTGCCACCCCTGCCACCGGTACCAGCGACGCAGGAGGCCGCCCTAGGGCTGCATTACCTGCGGGGGCAGGAAAAATGAAAGGCACGGGCGTAGGGAAAAGAACCCGTACGCCAGCCACAGTGCCCCTACCACCACCAACACCACCAGCCGCCCCTGGCCCGGCTGCCCCTGCCGCCCCTGCTGCCCCTGCCGCCCCTGCCGCCCCTCCGCCCCTGGCGCCCCTGCCGCCCCTGCCCACGGAACAGGGAAGGGAAGGGGAAGGGAAAGGGAGAGGGAAGGCGACTGGGAAAGCGACTGCTGGCCCTGGTGTCGCTGCCGGCCCTGCTGCCCCTGCCGCCCCTGCTGCCCCTGCCGCCCCTGCCGCCCCTGCCGCCCCTGCCCAAGGAACAGGGAAGGGGAAGGGGAAAGGGAGAGGGAAAGCGACTGGGAAAGCGACTGCTGGCCCTGGTGTCCCTGCCTGCTGCCCTGCTGCCGCCCCTGCTGCCCCTGCCGCCCCTGCCGCCCCTGCCCAAGGAACAGAGAGAAGGGCGACAGGCACCACCATCATCTTGCCATCAAGGCCACGCACCACTGCTGCCCTGCCCGCCGCCGCCCCTGCCGCCGCCGCCCCTGCCGCCGCCCCTGCCACCACCTCTGCTGTCCCTGTCCATAAGACTCCCGCACGTGCCAAAGTGACCCGGAAAACTCTTACACCATCTAAGTATGCCGCCCTGCTGTTTGATGGTGATTCACAGGACATTGGCAGCCCGGGTTTCGACGACGAAGCCCTAGCACGGGACCAAGGGTGGGGGGATTTGGGAGTGGACAGTGGGAGTGAGTCCGACGTCGGTGACGAAAACGAGGAAGGGCATCGTCTGTCGAGTGAAGAGGAGGGTAATGATGATGAAGTGCTGTATCGCGACCATGGAAGCGATATTTCAGACGCAGAACAAGACGCAGACGACATTCCGATCCCTGGCATGCCTTCGTTCGATTGGTCTGACGGGGTCAATTTTGTACCTGACGTGCCCCAGTTCAATCCTGGGACGTCAGGAACAACTGACGACTGGCCCTGTGATGATCAAGCGAACGAAAGCGACTTCTTCCTCGCTTTTTTCGACATGGAGGTAATGACGTACATCGTTGCCCAAACAAACGCCTACTACAGGTGGGTGTTTGGCAGATTGGACGTCCTTTCTCCAAAAGCGAGAATACGAGGCTGGGTGGATACGACTGTGGCAGAATTTCTGACGTTCTTTGCCTTGTTGTTCCTCATGCCTCTGATCAAGAAGCATGTGTTGCAACACTACTGGAAGCACGACCCTCTCATCGCCACCCCAACTTTCAATAAGTTCATGACTCGTGACAGATTTTTGTTGCTGCTAAGATTTATGCACTTTGCAGACAACGAAAATCCTAACAGGATTGACAGGATATGGAAAGTTCGGGATGTGTTCACCATGTTGTTGGAGAGGTATAGGAAATACTTTTACCCCTTCCTCAATTTGGTGATTGATGAGTCGCTCGTGCTCTTCAAAGGACGTCTTGTTTTCAAGCAGTATATCCCCTTGAAGAGGCATAGGTTCGGAATCAAGCTCTTCGTGTTGTGCGACTGTGAAACTGGAATAGTGCTTGACATGATCGTGTATACAGGAACTGACATTGACGTACCGAAAGCCGCTGCCAATGACCCCATGGGCATGTCAGGTGCCATCGTCAGGAAAATGTTGGCACCTTACCTGGGCAAAGGCCACATCATCTACACTGACAACTGGTATACTTCTCCTGCTCTCTGCCAGTTTCTTTATGACAACCAAACGGGGTCATGTGGGACTGTCAGAAAGACAAGAAAGTTTATGCCAAAGTTCACAGGTGATGTCATTCCTCTCACAGATGCCTCCTCCAGTGACACACCTTCAGAAGACGACCTGGCCCAGGAACACCGCGAGAGGCATGTGCGAAGAAGGCGACGAAAGGGGCAGAAATACAAGCAGCTCGAGAAGTGTGGGAAACTGATAGCCCTGAAGTGGAAGGATAAGCGAGACGTCCACCTGCTTTCCACCGTCCACACAGGTGCCCAGGTGGATTCTGGCAAAATCCACTACCGAACCAGGAAGACAATCTACAAGCCCGACATGGTAGTGGACTACACCAAAAACATGCGCCTGGTGGACAAGTCTGACTGTCAGCTGTCAGGTGTTGAGTGTCTGAGGAAGACTGTGAAGTGGTATCACAAGCTCTTCCTCCACCTAGTTGACATAACGATGCTGAACGCCTACAACTTGTGGTTGGTGAAGAAGGATATGGCCCCAAACCAGAAGCTGAAATTCCGGGAGTTCGTGTACAACGTCTCCTACCAACTCCTGGAGAAGTATGGCACCACCACTCACAGACGTACGGCATGGCGTGGGGATCACGTTCCTGACCGCATCCAGCTGGGTGTCGAAAGACACTACACAACCAACACCGAGCTGATTGGCACTCGTCACAGGCAGGTGCAGTGCACCGTCTGCAGCTCCAGTGTGAGGAAACCCCATGTGACCAAAAGAGTCACCTCAATGTGCGCCGAGTGCAAAGTTGCACTCTGCCTGGGTGGCTGCTTCAGGGACTACCACACCTTCAAGAACTACTGAGTGTCGGCCCCTGCCCTGCCCTGCCCTGCCCTGGACTCGCCCCGTGCCCTGCCCTGGACTCGCCTCCTGCCCTGCCCTGCCCTGGACTCGCGCCCTACCTTACCTGACCTGACCTAATTGATCACGCTACCTCATAATGTAACATATATATTATATAATGTATAAGTTCCAAAGATGTCCCTGTGATATAGCTTTTACATTATATAATTGTATGTTTCATTATTTAGTTTATAAGTTTCAAAGATTTACATGTAATATGCCTTATTTTTTTAGTATATCAATATATATGTTTGTTATTAGCCTAAGTAATGTGTAATGTGTAATTTTCTTACCTCAAATGAATTGTACAAAAATAAATATGTTTCAATAAATCATGTCAAACCTACTATGATAATAAAATAAAACAATAAAAAAAGAAAAAAAGAAAACAAGGTCATGTCATTGTATTCTTACAATATGATATATTCTATGAATATTTCATATTGTTTGAATACAATGGCATGATCTTGTAAAAAACAAATTTATACATTTTTTTCTAGACAATATAAAACCTTCCCCATAACCCCCTCCTGGATTCGATCCCACTACCCTACGACACTTTGAGTTTTCCAGTCCGCGACCTTACCAACCATGCCACAGGAGCTCATACCAAATATCACTCAAAACTTCGTGTCTACAATCGAAATGACAATATACAAAAAAAAATGAATTATCCCACCAATTTACGTTTGTAAATTGATGGGATTATCAATTATATCATGCCAAGGTTTATAATAGTTTGTCTCTGTCAAGAATTAGTAATTATATAACTTTATTCTGTCAAAAATTGCCCAAACACTCAGCAAAATTGCCCCTCTCAGTGTGACTCCACTCATTTTCACACGGTCAGGCGGTCACGAGGTGACCCTTGCCGCTCCTTGATTCTCCAGCTACAGCAGCTCTGTCTGGGAACAAAATTGGTATAAATACAATAATGGATAAAATACTCTTCACAAATACATTTGTATTGTATAATATTGTAAATAAAAATGAATAATAACTGTGTGGGTGTCGAAAATTGCTCAACCAGCTTTCTTATGTCTCGCCTACGCGCGTATATTGGATTATACATAGTCATGACTGTCATACAAATAATTGCAGTAGGTCTCGAATATACATTTAGATTGCATATTACTTCGAAATAAATAAGTAAACGTTTCTCTGGTGGCAATCTACCCTTTCGCAGGTGTAAGGAGACACCAGTCTATATTTAGCCCTCTATCACAACAGGAAATCTGCCTGTGTTGACTCAGCACCGTCGCTGGTGGTCTATAAATATAGTACTTTATTTACAGTCAATGGCCTACATGTTTCTGTGGTACTTCACATGTGTCTAAAATGCAATGTCTGCTTGCATAAAAATGCAATTCTGAAGTCCATTTATATGTACGACATACGCATGTCTCAGTTTCTCTCTCTCTCTCTCTCTCTCTCTCTCTCCATTCCTGACTCATGTTATTGTAGACCTGTTGATGGCAACGAACACCAGCCATCTGGTAGACATAAGGGTCAAAATACCAAACATCAATACGCCTGGGGCGCCTCCACAATTATCACTAAGCTGGTTATCTATCTAGAGATCTGCCTGACTTCCATCTCTCCACGACTCACTCACTCACTGCACCCCTGCATGCCTCCCTCCCCCCCCCCCCCCCCCCCCCCCCCCCTTTCAGGCTTCCGTCTGCTAGAAACACATTCACAATTTGCGTAAATATCGCATCAATTGGGCTATATGCGGTATATTCCTTGTTATATGGGACGCCTACATATGTACACGTCTTTATTATAGCATGAGAGTGCTCTAAATACAAGATTGACGTGATATTTATGGCGTAACACACCCTCTCCCCCTTTCATTCCCACCACAACTCACTCACACCTTGGTTCACGCATAGAAACTCATTGATAATGTGCGTAAATATCGCATGAATTGGTTTATATGCGGTATATATTTTGATATATGGGACGTATACATACGTACAAGTCTGTATTATAGCGTGACAGTGCTCTACGTACAAGATATACGTGATATGTATGGCGTAAACCACACTCTCAGCTCATAAATTGCCGCCAAACCTCCAACACATCTTCATTCCCGCCTAAATATTCTCTTATAATTCCCTTATATATTGCAATTTTTGGTCACTGAGGCATATTCATTGTTATATGGGTGCCCTACACATGTATACATACTCTAAATAGCCTAAAAGGGCTCGAAAAAGGAGATATACGTGATAATACGCGGTAACCCACCCCCTCCTCCCTCTCCTTCTATCCCCTGCGCGCGTAAATATTCGGCAGGGAAATCTCGCCGCTCGATGACAATCTAGCCGCGCGGTGCCATTCGCTCCACATTTTTCAACTACGGACCGTTCCCCTACCCCCCCCAGACATTTTTTGGGGGGTCAAATATATATGGGCCGATGCACGCAAACATTCCCTACACGATGATGTACTTTTTATCGAAATTGGCAATAGGTCCCAAAATCATCATAGGTGCGCACAGTCTTACCCTGTAGAAAACCCCCTGTGCGCCGCGGAGAGGTTAAAGAACTGCTCCAACATCATCAACTGCTTAACTTCATCAAACGTTGTTACCTTCTCAGATCGGAGCCAGTTCCCCATATTATCGGACAAGTCCCGGGCGTGTTCCAAAAAGGTGCTATCTCTTCCTTTAGTTACACCCCGGAACGTCAAACGGTACATTTCTGGTTGCAGTTCGTAAGCCCTCAGGACAGCCTTCTTGAGATCCTCATACACAATACATGACTCCAAAGGTAACGCATCGTAGGCTTTAAGACCCTTGCCTATTAATCTAGAGGATACAAGTGCTCCCATTTATTCTCTGGCCACTGGTGTTCCTGGCACTTCTTCTCAAAGCGTGCGAAAAATTCTGTTACACCACTCTCATCAAACACCGGAACCAGTTTCAATAAGTGCGAGAGAGATTGATCATGAACACGGTTACCAGCCCCAAGTCGCTGTCCCGTTGTCTCTACTCGCAACTTCTCTACGTCCATGTCGGCACAGTACCTAGTCGACTCTAAATCAGCTTGGATTTTTGCTAGCTTGGCTCTCTCTTCTATCTTGGCTAATTCTAATTGAAGCTCACCTGCCCTTTGTTGCTGCTGAAGCTCACATGCCCTTTGTTGCTCCTCAGATACCCTGATAGCCTTTCTCTCTTCGATCTTAGCTAATTCGAGCCGAAACAATAATTCTGGAGATAACCCTTGAGGAGGTGAAGGTGCTACAATGTTTGAAATTACCGGTGGTCCCCCCAGGGGCAACCCACCCTGCCAGTCACCACCCACCTGTGGAAGCGTACCCGGGGTCGGCAAACCACTGGGATGGCTGGGAGTCGAGTGTAGGGGAAGCATGGCCGAAGGGCTCTGAGCACTCAACCCATCTCGCTCACCAGTCACCCTGCCCAGTACACACGTTATCAAGTTATCCCTAGTCATGCTGCTAGTACCCGCATGACCGATAGCTGTGGCCAGGCATTGAAGACCGTACCGATTCACACCCTCCAACCGCTTGGCAGTAACAGGCCATTGCAAAAATATCCTAGCATCCTCCTCACAGTTCACCTGATTAACCATATCATCATACTGCTGTTCCTCAGTTTCGACATTACGTACTGTGTCTCCATTCTCCTCTGATCCGGTATAAGACATGATGCTCACAAAAATTTCCCACCTCAATAATCAGAAATGAAGTACCCCAAACTCTTATACCTCAATATACACACACAAATTCTCGGAAATACTCAAGGGCTATACTATGTTGCAATTTTTTTTTATTCTTGCTGATCCCCGCAATATATTCCCCAAAACAACAAATGTTCCCTGCTAATAAATGTAGGTTCACCAAATCCTAGGTAAGGTCGCCATTTGTTACGACTGGGGTTTAACCCTTAATTAGGGGCTCACCACATAAGTCGAGTTAAATAAAGCTGGACTATGTGGCGGCGCTCGACATAACTCGAGTGGCAATTTCAGCACGTAATGTTGCTGAGAGAGAGAGACAAGTGGTGGCAGGAGAGTAGCGAGCGTATGACTGCTCCAGACCACCGCGGCGAACATACTGACACGAATCCCAGCTCCCTCCTCCCTCTCTCACTCGCTATATAAGGAATTGTATCGGGAAAGTGGCTAATTACATGCTTTTTGCACTCGCGTTGCACGGTTATTGCAAGAAAACTAGCCATCATAAAAGGATAGTTATGGTGTCATTCGAAAGCTCTGTTTATGCCCTTTCAGGGATAGGTACTTGTTTTACGTTCTGGGTCTTATTTAGGCTTGAAAATGATCACATAAACAGCCCTATTTTGGCTAAAAACACCCCGCTGGGCGGTACATATAAATAAACCGCATAGGCCGCTCGTAAGGTGTTAAATATATCAGGGCTCTTATTCATTGGACTAGTAATGGCATAAATGCTACAACGGAAAGCGCTAGATCCAACCTCTGATGTATATTCCCAGTGAACAAAGAACACAAATACTCTCCAGAGTTCTATATGCAATAATAGGTTATTAAACTCTCAATAAATGTGCGTCTACTCTAGGCTTAATGTTATGTGAAAACAGCCTATTACTACCTATAACCGAAGGTGCTTGGTTATGGTATGCAAAGTAAGGTGGTAAGGGAAGTTACAGCTTACGTTACTTTAATCAATAAATGTCAGGCACTCCTGCATGAAAGAAAGTGCACTAAAGTCCTTCAACACCAACAAGGAATCTTCTTTAAATGTTAGATGCTATAAAGATGCTCGTATCGGAAATGGAACCCAAAAAGGCAGGCAGCGGAACAATACTCGTGCAGGCTATGCACACAAAAAGGTGAATATATAATGCCGTCGGAGCCAAGAATATCCTAAACGCTACAACAATAATAATCGCCACGACAATGCAGTATTCCTATCAACAAAAAGAGCCTAAGTCGTTTGTGTCTCAATACATCAAACTAGGCTGCGAAATGCTTGTGTAATCATAAATGGGTATGCATAATAAGAGTACTTGGTTTAATATAATTAATGTCTACTATGATTGATAAAGTCTAGCTAGAGTCAATGATACGAGATACTGGTGCGCTGCCGCATAGCCTAGTGCAAATCTCAAGTCTGTGCGTCAAATATTACGTTATAGTGAAGGGAAACCTTAATACCGAAGTATCAAGCGTTCTCCTGGCGTACCTCAAAGAAAAACAACCGAGCTTAGAACAGTGCAGAATGGTATAGGCAAAAAGCCCTCATTCGTGCATGCTCTACTCTCAATGGCACACAGACTAGGTCGAGCCGCGTGGGAAAAAAGCGGTAACAAGTCCTCTAACCACTACCAAAGTAGCTAGCAAAACCTTACGTCACCAAGCATGGTAAAGAACTCCCTCAACCAATCCCCACGAGGCCAGCCAGCTATGACGTCATCAAGTATAGCAAAACACTACGCGCCCCCTCTCACTCTGTTCTACTCTCTCTCTCTCTCTCTCTCTCTCTCTCTCTGATCCTATCATTACTAGTTAAGGATAAAACATATACTTTACAATTAAATATATAAAGCCTTGACATGGGTGAAAACAAAGAGACTTTCTGGACTGCCCATGACACGAGCTTTCATATGAAATAAAGCACACAACAATACACAAACTGTAGCCACATCCACTGTCCTGGTGATCCTAGCGAGTCACTGTAGGACAAGCCATGCGGTTCTAACGGAGTGGTTAACGTCACACTATAAACACTTGTAATATTGTTGCAAGACCTCAATATTAATAATGCACGATAATACCACACTTCTCTCTAGATTTTCACGAACATATAACAATAATACACTATTCTGAAATCATAAGTAGTGTTATTGGAACACCATCAGCTGATCTAACGTCAGAACCAGCTGATACGTCACGACCAGATGAACACACTGTCAGACCCGGCTTTGTTAAACAAAGATGGCTCTTGAGTGTGAAGGGTGTTCTAAGAGCTTGTTCTAAGAATATTGGTGAACTACACCTAGACTTACAAAACAGGGACGATCTGTGGGAGTTTCTTGCGGCCCATTTATCCTCCTACACATTAAGGTACAAACTCATATTGTTTTGTCTAATAGTGGTTAGGGTTTGGGGTTTACGTTCATGACAAGGGATTGGTACTTTTTTTTTCAAGGATTAGGTTGGGTGGTTTAGTTAGGTTAATACTAGTCTCACAAACAAGATTCGTAGTTGCGGTATTATTTACAAATGCTTATTATCGCGTTATACGCTTTTTAGGGGTGTGTGGGGGCAGCAGCCCCCACCCATAATACTAGGATAGGTTAGGTAAGGTTGTTAGGTTAGGCTAATGTCCTTTTAAAGGGGTATAGTAAACACTATGATATACCCTTTTTAGGGGTGTGTGGGGGCGGGGGTGTGGGGGCGGCAGCCCCCACTCATAATACTAGGATACCCGGTAGGTTAGGTAAGGTTGTTAGGTTAGGCTAATGTCCTTTTAAAGGGGTATAGTAAACACTATGATATACCCTTTTTAGGGGTGTATGGGGGCGGGGGTGTGGGGGCGGCAGCCCCCACCCATAATACTAGGATAGGTTAGGTAAGGTTGTTAGGTTAGGCTAATGTCCTTTTAAAGGGGTATAGTAAACACTATGATATACCCGTTCAGAGCTAGGTGATAGACCCGATATCACAACTGTTGTCCCAAGTTTAAACATTCGGTGAGCCTACTGTGTTTTTGGACTTTGCAATATCGAAAAACCCGAGCCAACTTTCGCCAAAAATTGGCTCGAGTTTTTCAATTTGGGGGTTTTATGCGGTTCAAATACATGAAAACCCCAGCCAACTTTCATAATTAGGTTACTGTGTGTTGGGACTCTGAAACATCAGAAAGCCCGAGCCAACTTCCGCCAACACTTGGCTCGAGTTTTTCCATTTTGGGATTTTATGCGGTTCAAATACATGAAAACCAGAGCCAACTTTCATAATTAGGTTACTGTGTTTTGGGACTCTGAAACATCAGAAAACCCGAGCCAACTTTCGTCAAAACTTGGCTCGGGTTTTTCCATTTTGGGGTTATATGTCTTTCAAATTCATGAAAACCCGAGCCAAGTTTTGTTTCAATACCTCCTTATCGCCTTTTTACGTCTTTAGCTCCACATTTTCCCTGTCTTCATAGCCCTCCCCACTAGTGAGGGAGGGGGGGGGGGGGTTATCTTAAGATTATTGGAGTAATGGGTAAACTAATACAAATCCTCCACTCAAACCATGATAAACAACAATAAAACACTGTATTCCTTGAACAAAAAAAAAAAAAAAAAAATGCAAAATAAGGCGGCGCTACTCTCCTTGAACGGTACCCACATTACAGTAACCTCATTTAGAAATTTGGCTCAGGTTTCCCGAAATTGCAAAGCCATAAAACCCAAATTTTGGAAAACCCGAGCCAAGTTTTGGCAAAACTTGGCTCGGATTTTGCGAGTTTTAAGAGTAAACAAATTACAGTAACCTAATTTAGAATATTTGCTCATGTTTCCCTAAATTGCAAACCCCAAAAAGCATAATTTTGGAAAACCCGAGGCAATTTTTGGCAAAACTTGGATCGTATTTTGAGAATCGAAAAAGACTAACGAAATGTCGGTAATCGGCTCATGATTTCCCTAATTGCAAAGCCATATAACCAGATTTATCGAAAACGTAGCACTTATTAAAATCATAAATATCCACTAACATAGACCTAGTACATTGGATACAAGTCTAATCCATACCTAACGCCTACAATGTGTCCGTAGTACCTAGTAGGCCTACGTGGGATACAACACGAACCCTTACCGGTGCATGGCGGTTGGGCCGCCGCCCATTTAGTATTCGGGCGTATCTGTAAATACTACCGCAACTACGAATCTTGTTTCCGAGACGGAGTATATTAACCTAACCAAACAACCCAACCTATCCTAACCTAGACCCAGTACGTGGAATACTAAACTAGCCCTTGCATGCCAGCAACAGCGGACTCATAGTACTCAGTACGTGGAATACTAAACTAGCCCTTGCACGCCAGCTACAGAGGATTCATAGTACTCAGTCCGTGGTATGAATTACCCATTAATTTCCGGAAGTTTAAACCTATGCGAAAAAATCTTACCTCTTAGGTGGACAGACCTCGGGAGATAGGTGAAAATGGCGTGTGTACGAATCGGTGCCGTCTATAGGAAGGTATTGACCTTGTTACGAAACATTTCCATTTTAGTACCATATATTTGTATTATGTTTGGCCGAGGTTTAAAACACTTTTTCATATGATGTTTAGAGCATATAAAATCCATATTTGTTTTCAAATATTGCAAAATAATTGGTGACCAACTTATTTAGTTATACTAAAAATATGATAATATTCAAGGACAGTAGTGCGACGATATGAGAAACAATTTATTAGGGAAAATAGGCACCAATAGATTCATCATATTTTTCTCCATATAGTCCGCATGGAGGATTTTCGTTATCAACAAATTGAAAAATACCCACTTCACAGACAAATACACCAAAAATCTAAGTCAAAGCGGGGGTGTGGGGGCAGCAGCCCCCACCTATAATACTAGGTTAGGTTAGGTAAGGTTGTTAGGTTAGGCTAATGTCCTTTCAAAGGGGTATAGGCTAGTAAACACTAGGATAGCCTATAGTCAGAGGTAAGAAGAAGAAGAAGAGTCCTGCAGTAGTCTCCTTGAATGTTACCAAAAATATGTATCGTTATGTTACTTTGCCATCACCCATTAAGATAACACTGCTATTCTAGCTGTGGTGTGTATTTTAGCGTTATATTTTTGTTCTCCCTTATAATACATTTCAGCTCCTAATGACATATATAGAATGATGTATATGCTCTACCGGACCTATTAGGCCTAAAAAGATTGATGGGCTAACTGTCGGTCCAAATCATCAGTATAACCTTAAAAGGCTACACCCTATCTCAAGTAATGCCTTTAACTACCACATATTCTTCCTAAGCTGTATACAATCGTCTAATAATAGCCACAAGAAACTGCCAAAGTGCGTCATTACCCTTAATTATTATGTAACTCACCTACTTTATAATGATGCAGGATCGGCTTCAATGCTTTCCAGTAGCTGTTGTTCTGTTCATTATAGTCCAGTCACGTCATTTGGAGCGTCACTAGCGTCCTAATTAAGGCAACCCAATAATATTTTCCAACGTCACCGGTACCAGTATGTCAATTTTATCCTCCATAAGGGGAGGCATTTGGTATTTCTGGACCCCTTTCTTTATCATAGTTAGCCCCATTAGTTATGAGATTGTTTAAGATGTTTGCCCTATATATTTGGCGATTATTAGACCTTTCGCCCCATTTGGTTGTCATTATTAAGACATTTCGTGCCATTTAAGAGTAGATTTGTTCCTGGAGAGCGATAGCGAGTCTGTAATTGAAGGGGCTCTCACACAGTCAGGAGCGCGAGCTAAGAGTCACTAGGCGTAGGGGACATTTCGGACTCGCGGGCCTATTCGCGGTGAAAATCAATGACTCATAGTGTTAAGACTTGATAGAGGTCTATGGAGCAAACTAGAAGTAAATATATAATAATAAAATAAAAATAACAAAAATAGAAGGTCAATATTGAAGACGCACCACAATATTGGTAGAAAATAATTTGACATGCCATTTTATTCTACATATTATACCCAACATATTTACATAATCAGATGTTTTAGGAAACTATTATTACTACTATTCTATAGGTATTTACTTTTTAATGGCCGCCTCGTTTGCTCTACCCGGATGACCCAGACGACGATCCTCATTAAGGTTAGTTGGTATATAGTGCAGTTTGTATATATGAGAATCTTTCTAAATCTTCGTGGGGTGAGGGGGGGGGGGCTAGGCCAATTTGTATTTCCAATACAAAAAACACTTAAATCCGAGCCAACTTTGCCAAAACTTGGCTCGGGTTTTCAAGAAAATGGGTTTTATGGGTCTCAAAAATGCAAAAACCCAAGCCAACTTTTTATTTACATTACTCTCCATTTTCAATAAAAAAAACCGTCAACTTCAAGCCAACTTTTTACCCAAAATGCGTTTGATGGGTTCCAAAATTAACAAAACAGCCAAATTAATATATATATTCTACTTTACCCCACTATTTCCCTGATCTTCATAGCCCTCCCCACTATCGGGGGAGGGGGGGGGGGGGGGGGGGGGGGGGAATGCGGGGTGCGTGTCTTTAGATTGTTGTGGCAATCGGTAAATTATCAATTCCTAATAAAATAAAAACAAACATACAAAACACTCAAACAACAAGAACCAAAGAAAAAAACCCCATAAAAACACGTTGTGGGGTGTCTTCAGTAATTACCAAATAGAATAACCTCCCGTAACATTCCCCCATATTATCACTCGATGACACTCGCATTATGGCTCTTCAATCTAACATAATCAACACTTTCACTGTTTTCTAATGTCAACAGAAACTCCACAATCTTCATGTATCCGATATACAGCCAGTTTTAGTCATTTGGTTCGCTTACGGGTGCGATGAAGTATGGTAGTACATCCCTCGCTTAGCACCAGACAAACACTGACTGTCAACATTCAGTCTTTAGCAGTGTTACCATCTCAATGATGCATAAGTATAACGCTAAATCTTAGTCTTGAAGTAACTAATATCTTGCTATGTACAGTCACGATCCTTAATTAAGTATTTATCCCCTTGGCTCGAGGGAAGTCGAAACCAGGGTTGAGGAAACGTTAGGTGAGCGGACACGGATAGCTAAGGAGTGAGAAAACGATTCACGATGATGGAAAACATTGCTTCACATTAATGTACTGTACGCAAACGTTGGCACTGCTTCCTACCACATAAACACAGTCAAGGAGTTTGACTTATAATATTGTTATTAAATGCAGCAAATTAAGAAAGGCATTCCTACCACTTCATACACTCTTTGAAAGCTAATTACAGTATGAGTTTCCTATACATAAAGGATTGTGAACCCGTTCGCTGTGCAAAATAGTTTGTCTTGGGTGTTCACAATACTCACAAAACACCGAACTAAATTCAAAGCATTCATACCAATACTTATGCTTCGAATATTACTGCTAATATACTTGCAATATTTAATACAATAGTAACAACACATTGGTTGTGTTGTTGTGGTGTCCTTGAAATACATATATAACTTTGGCAATGCAATAATAGCAACGTAACACATTATAGCAATGTATTCAATACTGCTTCATAATTGTGCTCATGAGTTGCGGTTCAGGTGAGTGAGCATCTGATCATAAAGTGGCCGTGTCCACTCTCCTGACGCTTCTCTAATCCTCACGTTGACTCACCTCGAGCCAAGGGGGTAAAGAAATCAGGGATCGTGACTGTACTAGGGAAAAACAATTCATGAATAGTAAATTAATATAGTTTCTTGATAATTACCTATAAAGACTATAATATTAAAACGAACTTTAAAATAATAACATATTTGCTACTATATGTGCTCAATTGTCACTAGATAAAATCTAACATATCCATGGAAGTAGCAGTAATGCCGCTAAATTGACAAATATGATCCCTACATCTGCCGGTCTAATCTAGGCGTGGTAAACTATCAATGGAAGTTAAATATTACTAAGCTATAATGAATCAAATAAAATCAATCTAAATTAAAACTACTCCATATCTAACTTGAATTCAATCTGAAACAAGCTAATTTATATCCAAAGGTCTCATATAATCAATTTATATATAGGGTAAAGTTATAAGGATTAATATTAGCCAGGAATGATCTCACCAATAGTTCCACGTGGCAATGAGGCAAGGGAGAACGTTTACCCAATATGGCGGACAACGGGGAACGAGACTTCGGTCCCGAGACTCGAGTCAAGTGAAAGAAAGAATAAATTAATACATGGGAATGTACACTCGGCCGCAATTCCGCGTGGGACACCTAGTCGTAGGGTTTGGGTAAATCCGTTGTGTAGTTTGTTCGCTCTGAATATAGTAAGATCTCACACTCCCCTCCCTGAATCAATCGAAGATTTTGCCCCATAGATGGTGCAGCTTGATGGGAAGGGAGGGAGCTTGTCGTAGTGTTAAAAGGGTAGGACACAATGGGAGGAGGTGACGTTCTATAACATACAGTGACGAATGTTAAACTTATTTACTTCTACTTGTTCATACAATAATGTTCCCGAAACTAATTCGTAATGAACAGTAGATTCCCTCTTTCAGTAACTGAAACGTCTCTCTCTCTCTCTCTCTCTCTCTCTCTCTAGGTTATAAGAGGTATACAGAATGTTGAAAGTAACCCTATTATATATACCGGTATCCATTTACACCTTTAATGAATCACATTATGAAATTTATTCAGCAATATGATGAGAACTTGAGAAAAATATATTTTGAAGTAGCACCACGAAGTAACATTATACTGACGCGGCCATGTATAATTATCCACCTTCCTCTCTCTCTCCGAGCTCGGACTTTTGTCTATCCTCTAGTCTATTTTTTCCCAGCTGAGGGTAAATTGTCATGTTTCTATCTTTGTTACTTGGCTATAAGGTAGATTTTGTAGCGAAAGATGATGTTTATTCTGAAAACTTGGCATTAATATGACACACAGCCATAGTAATTTAATATATTTCCATTAAGTATCGACAAATCAGCTAATAAGAGATTCAATTTACGATCAGCTGGAAAAAAATAGAGTATAGTTGTCACTAAGGGATGGAGGGAGGTAAGGGTGGCGAGGTGACTAACAAGGTGGGTGGAGGTGGAGGAGTTGTGGTGGGATTGTTTAGACTGGTGGATGAATGTATAATAACTAAATTTAGGATATTTCAGTGTGTGTGTGTGTGTGTGTGTGTGTGTGTGTGCGCGCGTGCGTGCGTGTGTGTGCTTAAAGGGCGATCGGGACACGAATGCATAGAGGTTTTGTGTTCGTGGACGGGTGGAAAATTATAAAGCTAAATTTATTTATGTACTATATATTGTATCTCTTTTTATACTGGCATGGCCTTACTTACTCTTTACTTTGTATTAGTTTTGCACACATTTTCAGCATATTTCACTAATTGGCTTAAATATAGTTATGTTTATATGAATGATGCATTAGGATCCCTTTGGACGATCCCCTGTTCGCTTGTTTATGCTTCCTCTTACAACTTCGGTTAATCATTGCACACAAATCTTGATGTCATATCATATTTCGTGAACTCGCTAATCTGATTTATCTATCTATCTATATATATATCCATCTATTGCCAGACAACCTTATCTCCCGAGAGGAGGTGGACGTGAAAGTATCACCTTCATAAGCTTCTATATGCCGAGGTAACTCATTCGATTATCTAGCTTTTTTTCAATTAATTTCAAAATAAATGTGTAGCTTGATCATACAAGATTATTGCGCAATGCAATATAACAATGACAAATATTAATTGTCCTGTTGTTGTTGTTGCTGCTCCCCAGGCTGCCTGGCCGAACAGCCCCAAGGCCCCGAGCAAGGCCAAGGCCATAACCGAGCGCCCCCACAGAACCCTCCCTGCCTACCACAATAAAGCCTGGGTGACCGAAGCCACTCCATGGCGGGGAGCTGAGGAGGGTGCGGAAACGCCCGGGAAACCAAACCCCACCCCAGGCCCTGTTGATAAACATTATGTTTGCGGTAATATGAACAATTGATAAAGGTATACTCAATTAACTTCAGTAATTATATTTATTTAATTGATATTTATTAGACAGTCATAGTAAAGTAAATAGATCAAGGGAATAATGTGTTGGGGAAAATGTGGATTGCAATTCTCGAGGGTAATTTACTCTAGGTAAATATTTCCCCCTGTATCACATTATCTTATATTATCAGACTTGGCAATATGTAACAAACCACATGCAAAGAGTATAACATATCAGTATACATAATTATATGTGTGGAATAATATTATGTGTGTATACCCTGGTCTATTTGTGATATCTAATAACCTGAGTTTACATGTAGTTACTCATAGTCTCACTGTTACCAAGGTAATGCACACATTATTTATCAATACCATATTTACTACATAAATCGATTAACACAGTGCAATTTCTCTCTCTCTCTCTCTCTCTCTCTCTCTCTCTCTGAGAAACCAGACTTGGCTCTTACGTGATACCAACAGATTTTTCATATACTTTAGTAATTATTTTGTTTATTGCTTCTAGGTTAGCACACATCAATTATTAGCATTCGTCTATAGAGCAAGTTAATCAGAAATAATTAGATTGGTACTATAGCTGAATAGTTAAGGTCATAAAATTTACCCTGATAAATGTTGGTAAGCCTGTCGAGTAGGAAGTGTGTATTTTCAGCAGAAGTTTTGGTAAGGAGCTCTTTATGAAGATCCATACTAATTTCAACCTAATGTCAGAGAGCAATAAAGGTGACACGAGACTCAAAACTATCCATTTGGGGGAGGGAAGGGGTAGTTTACCTTGATGCACAGGAAAATCGACTTTAAATCGCCATAAACAGAGAGGAATTTTGTATCTAACTTTAAACACTGTTGCCAGCTACTCTAAATATACTGATATTCCTGAGGGAAATGCTTTATCAACAAATTTGCCTCGATGTAAATTAATTGTTAAATATATAAATCAGACATGTCATACCTCTACCATTTGGCTTAATGTATCAATGTGATCATATGTAATGTTTTCTTTCTGGCCACAGGTAATTTAGAATCTTGATAATGATATTACCAATCTTAATGAATCCTGATCAATGTAATCAATAGCCCACCGACTCAGTATTAATTGTGACTCTCATGTTTGAGGTAAGTCATCCACAGATCGACATATTTTGACACTACAAAGGTAACTCATCTAAATAATAATAGTTTACTACTTCTGTTAATCTAATTTGTCGCTAGTTTGTAGTTTGCTAACAAAAGGTGTATGTTATATATTATATAGTATGACCTGTACTATTATTTTATTCATACCAATAAAGTGGGTGGAGAGAGAGAGAGAGAGAGAGAGAGAGAGAGAGAGAGAGAGAGAGAGAGAGAGAGAGTGACGTTTCAGTTACTGAAAGAGGGAATCTACTGTTCATTACGAATTAGTTTCGCGAACATTATTGTATGAACAAGTAAAAGTAAATAAGTTTAACATTCGTCACTGTATGTTATAGAACGTCATCTCCTCCCATTGTGTCCTACCCTTTTAACACTACGACAAGCTCTCTCCCTTCCTATCAAGCTGCGCCATCTATGGGGCAAAATCTTCGATTGATTCAGGGAGGGGAGTGTGAGATCTTACTATATTCAGAGCGAACAAACTACACAACGGATTTACCCAAACCCTACGACTAGGTGGCCCACGCGGAATTGCGGCCAAGTGTACATGAATATTATGCTTATCTGTCAGTCAGTCATGGCGTCGATGAGAGCGTCTTGATGATGTAGCTGTTTGTATTGCTGTCAGTGTATTGTGATTAGAGGCACAAAAGCGCGATCAACTGAGGGCGGAAAATAGATGTTAACTGGTCGGTGTTCGTGAAGGCTCTGCTCTCTCTTCCTCGAATCCTCAGAGGCACACCTTGCTGCCTTGGCAAATGCCAGTAGCCCAAATTATCGTACCGCATCTAGGTTGCTCTATACGATAAATTATATAAATATATATGATAAATTCATATATACTACATAAGACCATGGCAATATTGCTTAATAGCATATTAGGCCTTTTATAACTTAACTTATTTACAATCTTATAATATACGATCTACTCGTCCTACGTCGTGCTGCAGGAGCGACCGTGACGTCACAGAGACATACGGGATCACAAAAGAGTCATAGCCTATCGTATTTACGATACACTCCCCCCCACAAAAAAATACCTGAACCCCACCTTAAACCTAAACTTGCCCAGAGGCTATCTTCTGACGCCACATGTCGACGGCGCCAGCAGCAGCGCGTCTGGGACGCGTCCCGGTCCGTAACAGGTGAGTCGTTCCTTTGAGAACCCTCGGACTCAGCAATAACAGGTGGAGCATCAGATTGCAATGCAGAAACGAGCTCCAAAGCATACAAACGTGCGATAGGACGAACAGTAGTTCCAGTGGCTGTCTTCAATAGCGCCACCCACTCTACAAAGTCTGCCCCCTTGTATACCTCCAACACGCGGCCCAATTTCCAGTATAAACGAGGACTATCTTCTTTAATTAAAACAACTTCACCAACTGTAGGTGCCATTGGTCTACCAGAGGGAGTAACACTCCTTTCCCTCAATGCTAACAGATATTCATTAATCCACCGTTTTCTAAAATCTTCTATTATCCCCGATATATACTGGTATCTCTTAGACACCGCTACCTCAGAGTACAACGAGGGATCCTCTAACTCTACTATAGATTGGAAATCAGATGGAAACGCAGTCAATGGTTTTCCATATAGCAAGTGAGCTGGCGTTAATGGTAGTGGTTTTTGCATGTCGGTGTACACATATGTAAGAGGGCGATCATTCACGACTGCCTCTATCTCTGTGAGGACTGTCATCAACTCACTCTTCTTTAATAGAGCACGTCCTACTACCGCTCTGACTCCTGACTTTACTATGCCGACACACCGTTCCCACATTCCACCAAACCAAGGTGCCTTAACTGGAATGAACCTCCATTCGCACTTCTTCCCTCCCAAAAGAGTGATGATAGTAGGATCACTACTCATATCCTTTAGATATTTTGATGCTTGGACATAAGTGGGAGCATTTAGAGTTGGTTGTTGGATAGAACATAATAATTGATATTGGTTCAGGAGTAATTTATCGAGAGGACTTCCCTAGTGGTTAAGGCCCCATTAATTGCTCTTTCCATTCACATATGCATAGCCTACGTGAGTATTTATTATGTGAGTGACTGCAAGGTAATACGGTATGTGTGCTTTAGTACCTGCGTATGTGTGTGTTCATCTGTGTGTGTATGTGTGAGTGAAGGATTGGAGATTCTTGTGAACGGCAGTAGTTGTAGTTGTTTTTTTAGGAGAGAGTGGTTGTTTGTGAGTGGGTGTGATTGTGTGGCGGTGTTGGTGTTTCTGTGGGCGTATAGTTGGTTGTGGACGGTTGCAGTTGTAGGTATGGGGTTTAACCTTTACATGGTGGGTGGTTGTATGTGAAAGACGGGAGTTGTGGGGCTGTCTGTGTGGCGTATTCCGGTTGTTTGTACTAGGGTTGTAGTTTTGCATTAGTAGATTTATCCCTCATGGAGAGTTTATTATTTTTCCCGACCCCTTTCTCTGTTATGTTTAGCCGCATTAGTTGTGAAATTTTAAGACGTTTGCCCCATTAGTTTGGCTAATTTAACACCTTTCGATCCACTTGTTTTTGTAAATTTTAATACTTTTCGAGCTATTTAGGTGTTGATATTTTCTTGGCGAACGAAAGCGAGCCTGCAATTTTGGATGATTGAAGATTGATGGAGGTCTGGGGAGGAGAATTTGAAAACACACAAATATATACCGGTATATATATATATATATATATTATATATACTGTATAATCCCCTTAATTTTATCCCTCAAACTCTGGTCAGGCAGATATTTCTTATAACAAATTTGCTACTTATGCTAATCAATCCTCAGTATAATTGTCTTTATCAGTGCATACCAGAAATGTTGCCTGCGGAATTTAGCAACAGATAATTGACGATAAAAACTCATGTCCTGTCCCTTAAAGGTGTATTTGTTTATGTGTTGTTATGAGGAGAATGGTCGTGTATTGTGTGCAAGTGTGATGTATAAGCGGGATTATTGAGGTGGTGGCATGGTTGGGAATAGACCTGGCTTTGTATGGATAATTGACAGTAAGACTAGTGATTGTACTGTATGATTTATTTATACATTCACATCAAAGAATAGTTAAGCATTTGATCTGTTTCATATTTCCTTGGTTTTATATGTTTGGAATGCAAGTGATAGATTCCGGTATTCTGAATATACAATCCCACAGATGCGTATGTGGACAGTGACGAATATATCAATCGACATATGAACGGACGTACCGCCAGAGAGAGAGAGAGGGAAAGAGAGATGGAAATCCTATATATGTATTGATTTACTAGTGGTAGATTCTTGACAATAAACATACACACCTACAAATATCTACATAGACAGTGACGGATATAGCAATCGACAAATGGATTGACAGATTGACAAGAGAGATGGGTATTAATATTGTATCTGCTTAATTTTATCCGAGATAGGATATGTTTATATTTGTAAGTACTACATTATATATACACAAACATATAGTACCACAAATAATATAGTTATGCAGACAGTGATAAATACAGCTATCGATTAATGGATAGATAAAACGTAATATATATATATATATATATATATATATATATATATATATATATATATTGTGACGCTTCTGCATAGTAGCCACGTGCGGGCATGCGCGCGCGTCGGCTGCCCAGCCGTTTAGAAACCGGCTGGTGGCAGCCGGTCGGCAGGCTTTTCCTTAGTATATATCCTACGACAATGTAACTAATGTCTGGGATATTCTTATGTTGTTTCACAGCTTGAAGCTGCCCTTATTCTTAACCAACGCATCTTAGTATATTTTATTCTCGATAGTTGATTATTTCATTATAATATATAAGATGTAAGTCTAGTGAGGGCGGGAGGAGACGAGCGGGAGAGAGAGACCGGCTTGGGACATTGCTTCGCTTGCCAGCTTGGGACGAGCCTGAAGCGTTGCCATATGCATTTGATTGCAACGTTAGGCTTAGTTTCGACTCACGCACGGGGTAGAGTATTTTGACCAGGCAACAGTGTTGAGTGTTGCCAAGCCTGGGATGTATTTTGTATGCCTAGGGTGGGGTCCAGACAGATTCAAGACTCGGAGCTCACCTCACTGTCGTACCCTTCGGACCCCCTTGATATCTATCCCTCTCAACCCCACTTAGAAACTTTCTCTCTTACTTTGTATACCTTCATTTCACTACTTCACCAATCTATTTAATTATCCCATCCCCTTGATAGACCTTATATCTATTATTGTATTAACGACGAGCTCTCAGATAACTAGATAGGATTTTGGGCCTTATGCAGAGATGTAATTGTTAATGAGACCTAGGAAGCTTTTTTGTTGTCTCATATTTGGTGGTTTCATGCTTGCTAGTGTGTTCTTGTGTCAGGTTAGCAGGGGCTAGACCGGAGGGGAGGCTTTTTGCGATCCTTTAAGTAAAGTCTGCTGGTGCGAGTCCTGTGGACCCGCACGACTTTACTAGGATACCCGTGGGAGTCTGGGGGCATTTTCTTGTCTGTGTCCCTGTGTGTCTAGTGTTGTGTTGTGTGAGGGCCCTTGCCTAGTCCACTCAGCACTGCGCTAGCACGCCTTGCTTTTGTTTTAGGGTCGCCAGGAGAGAGTCAGATACTTGCGATCTGAGTCTCTCAAGAGAGCACCCTTTCAATTAGAGTAATTTGGCGCACAGACTTGGGAACGTCCCTAGGCTAGAGCAGGTGGCTCAGCCCGGGTATCCGAAGCCTATATCCTTCCAGCTAGACCTCTGCCACCTGGCAGATTAACAGCTAGGGGTTTATTATTTCTGTATGCTTGTTATTGTGCCACAGTTTACCGTTTTTGTGAGCATTGTGAGTCAGGGTGTGGCTTAGAGACTGTGTCCGAGCAGGCTTGCCTGACTAAGAGTGAGAAGCACACCTGTATGTGGTTATGTTGCGAGTTGCTGCCTTTATTTAATTATACCTATGCCATTATACACTGTATGGCCTATCACTAGTATTTATTCCTGCTTATGAGTTAAGAGTTCTCTAAATCCGCAACGTACTTTCTTTGCTAAGCATCAGATCCTATAGTAGCCGCATGCAGTTTAGAAACCCGCATCTTGTCTACCGGTACGATGTTTTGAGGACTGTTTGCTTTCACCTTCTTTCACGCAGGGGTGATTAGTTGTATTAATTAACGTAACGTTAAATGTACTTTCTTCTAGTTTGTTATTAAATTGTTTCTGCAATTTAATTCCGTTATCTATCTTTTCCTTGAAGCTTTAAGTCAACTTAATTGTGTGATCTTTTATATAGCCTGCTTGACTATCAGCAGTCTATAGTGCGTGCACCCTGTAACCGAGTCATAGGATACCTTGTTGTCCAGGCAGGACTCTTGACGGTTTAGGGTGGTTTGTTGCCTGGGTTTATAGATAAGGGTTGGATCTAGCGTTTTCCGTTGTTGCTTGTTGCCGCATACCTAGTCCAATAGAAAGAGCCCAGTGTTTATATATTCCAGGACGTAACAATATATATATATATATATATATATATATATATAATGTACAGTGACGAATATGGCATTGATCATTAGTATTGATAGAGTACCATAGAGAGATAGTTATATAACGCTAATATCAATTTCAATCATTCACGATGGTATTTGTTTAGAAATGCTAGGGACAGAATTCAGTATTCCAAACATCCAGACCCACAAGTTTATATGTAGACAATGACGGATAAAGTAATCGATGACTGGATAGATAGAGCGCCATAGATATATAGAGAAATATGGCATGTAGGATAAATAATGGGTGGATGACATGGAGCGATCTTCTTAACCTTACCCTATACTTATTTATTTATACAACTGTGCTATCTGTTGGCAGCTTTTGTGTATAGTTATAGTCTGTGGCTCGCGTTGGTTTCAATATTTGGATTGTTTTCTTACTTACCGCTCAGCTATTATCTACCACTAAGTTCATTCAACTTGACCTACCCTGCCATCCACCAGAACGTCATTTAGGAGGAGATTTTTAATTGCGAGTTTTTTTTTTCTGGACCCCCGTCTGCCTTATGTTTAGCCCATTTGATTCGAGATTATAAGACGTTCATCCAATAAGTTTGGTGATTTTAAAAACTTTCGCCTCATTTCTGTCAAATTTAAGACCTTTCGTGGCATTTAGGTTTCGATATTTTCCTGGCGAGCGATAACAAGCCTGAAATGGGAAGGCTGAACCTTACACCCCCAATTCACCCTGTATAAGAGATTTTGTTTCTGGCATTATACCATCTTAATACCAATGGAAATACTAAGACTAGCTGAAGAAAAAAAAAATCAGCTCTCTATGTGCGTGCGCGCGCACACGAATTTCATCGCACTATATGAAAAATCATTCTAGGCATTGAACATTTTTCAAATTTCCCGCATTTTTTTTATGGCGCATCCTACAAGCATCCCCTACAACGTAGCGTTCTCGCTTTCCCATATTGAATAATAGAAGGTGCTGAAAAAAATATATAATATATATATTTTTTGGGTAGCGCAAATTTCGACATGAAAAAGGTCGGGAAAGGGGCTAGGGATGTCATATGGGTGTTTATGCCCTCATATGATAGTCTCTATTGTTTACAGAAGCCCTTTAGACAAACAACACAACAACAAAAACATTGGGCTGAGGGGGTCCAATTTGGATGGTTGTGGGGTGGGGGTGTGTAGGGGGGTTTATGGATGTGATATTTTTTTGTTTTGCCCTCCTATGCTATTCTCCTATGTTGAAAGAAGCATTTTAGAAAAAGAAAAAACAAAATTTGAGATTTTGACTTCTGGGCTAAATGAAGGTTCAGCCTCCCCGAGGAACCCGCCTTCGGCCGGGATATTTTTCTACCCAAAAAATTACAAATTTGTTTTGAAAGGGAGTCTAGGGGATGTAACTATAAGCTTGATGGAGGTCTAGGGAACAAACTAAAAACATCCCCTAAATATATCTATCTTACTGTACAGTACAGTCACGGCGGTACATTGTGGACCAGGCGATAAACCCCTTTCTAGACACCACTCACGTGTACCTCATCCGAACACATTCTACACTCAGTGAAACTGGGTAGTTTAAACTACCAGGCCCCGCCCACTACTGGGTCGCCAGCCAGTTGGCAGAAAACATCAAGTAGAACAATGTTTTAGAAATACACACCCACACAATACACTATATGCTTTTAGAAAGAGTGTGTATAAGCTAAAACATATGTAGTTTTAAGTCCCGGAGAGACTGTAAACTTGACGTTGTATATCGTAGGTATCCCAAGTTATATATTCAATGCTATATAATGCAGAGATGGTTTTATTTATGTATCGACTATGTTACGTTCAGGCACATAGCGGAATAGGCATCAAGATGAAGAAGAGCGTTATGTTCAATACCCACGTCCCTTGCATAATGCCTACTGTAGTTACATTTTAACCTTTTTAACGCGAGTAACGTCCGTTTAATATATTCTAGTTACCATTAAACGTTATTATTCAGATTAGCAAGGACATCTACCGATTAAAGCCTAGTATCTTAATAAATCCTTATAACTACCACAAATCATACCGAAGCTGCATAAAACCGTCTAAATATAGATATAATTACATTGAAAAGACGTCTCCCAGACTGAAAGGGTTAAAGTTCTTACATATAATTTATCATAGAGATGAGTAAAAGCGAATGGCGAAACACAGTAGGCCTATGTTACCTGTGTAAACTACCATATAGTACACGTTTCTGACCTCGTTTAGCTTACGTCAGTGTCATGATTTTGTTTTAATTATTAGTCATAGAGATATATATTTACATATATTTACATAGATACACTGGCCACACAGATCTTACGATCCCTGAGAGGTGGCCAGGACTTAATCTTAGTAGAGATAGCAACCCTAAGACTAAGACGATGAACATTTAATTTTCTTCTAATGGATCCTAGTGCTGTTTGCTTCCTTAACTGCTGAAATACATTGGCTTGTGGATGTTAGATTTTTGTTTATAAGCACTTCTTGTTTTTTTATTTGTGATACGCTCTCTACCTTTTCATCATTCATGTAATATTCGCATTTATTGTTTTGGGAGCCTATTTCTAGTATCTGATATTTGCTTACATTAAAGGGCATCTGCCAATTTTCTGACTCTCTCTCTCGCTCTCTCTCTCTCTTAGAAAATTGGCAGATGCCCTTTAATGTAAGCAAATATCAGATACTAGAAATAGGCTCCCAAAACAATAAATGCGAATATTACATGAATGATGAAAAACTAACACTTCTTTAAATAAGTATGTGTGCAAGAGTTATGTCAGGAATAAGAAACGCAGGGTTCATATACAACATATGAATAGCAATGGTGAACATATACATCAATATAGCAAATCAATATACAGTAAGAAAACAATCCAAATATTGAAACCAACGCGAGCCACAGACTATAACTATACACAAAAGCTGCCAACAGATAGCACAGTTGTATAAATAAATAAGTATAGGGTAAGGTTAAGAAGATCGCTCCATGTCATCCACCCATTATTTATCCTACATGCCATATTTCTCTATATATCTATGGCGCTCTATCTATCCAGTCATCGATTACTTTATCCGTCATTGTCTACATATAAACTTGTGGGTCTGGATGTTTGGAATACTGAATTCTGTCCCTAGCATTTCTAAACAAATACCATCGTGAATGATTGAAATTGATATTACCGTTATATAACGCTAATAACGGGGAGGTGTGGTGGAGTGGTCTTTCCACTGGCCTGGTAATCCAAAGGTCCCGGGTTCAAATCCTGATGTATCAATGGGAAGATATTATTGGGATGGAATTTGTGCTGTACCTGGTATCAGTGCATTACCACAAGCCCACCGAAACGTCAATAAAATACCCTCATTGTTCCCTGATTAAATAGCACCGTATGAATATTCCCATATTCAAAATATGCTATAGGGGTGCAATGCCTGGTGAGTTATCTGCTCAACAGGTGGCGTTGTGTGTGTGTAAGTGTGAGAGTCCGAGTGTAGGGGGTGAGACAGTGAAGCACGGGAACGAGGTGGCTTCAGAGATGGGGTCGTTTCGGGCCATGAGTGAGCACCGTGCCTCATGTGAAGGCAAGATGGCAGGTGCTCGTTATACTCTACGTGCTTCACATGTCTCACTCCCTAGACTGGAACAAGACCTCACAGGCTTCACTCTTCATTGTAAAGCGGTGAATGTTAAGGCTCTCAGCCTATGCCCGAGAGGAAGTAAGTTGGAATATAGAAAAAAAAAAAAAAAAAAAAACTATCTCTCTATGGTACTTAATACTAATGATCAATGCCATATTCGTCACTGTACATTATATATATATATATATATATATATATATATATATATATATATATATATATATTCTGACATACGGAGCCCTGTATGTTAATTTAAGAGTTAGAATTAGAGTTGAAGGAGTGTCAAACTACCCAAGCGGCGAAGCAGACTAGCGAGCGTACCAGCGAGTGGGAAACCAGCTCGTCCGCATACCAGCAAAGAAGCCTTCACACCTGTGTGCGTCATAGGGGACCCTGCAAACTACTTCGATGACACACCTGCGTGCGTCATAGGGGACCCTGCAAACTACTTCGATGACCCGACGCTATGACGTATGATCGACGCCAGGAGCCCCCATTGGTCCACGCACCTGCTATGCAACTCGAGGAGCTATGATAGGGGCGCGCACCATCACTCGCCTCCTGATTCGTTCCTACACCATCATTGTTTAGTATATAAGACCCGAGTAGTGGGCATTCAAATCAGTCTCATTTGGAGTTGGGGAAGGTGAACTTGCAGCTGGAGGAAGACGGGGTGAAGTATTATAATGGGATTGTGACTGTCAGTCAGATTATATAAGTGTGTGTTAAGTGTGTTCCGTGTAAACACTTACGTTATGTTGGTTAGTGAGATATGTGATTGGGAATTAACGTGAACGCTACTATTATGTACTTAACTATTTGATTGGGAATCAACGTTAACGCTATTATTATGTACTTAACTATTTTAGTTGACTAACTTGTGGACTAAAGCAACTCTTTAAGTAATTGGGTTATGATGAAAGTAATACTATTGTTTTATATTAATACTTACGAGTTCTTTCATTTTCTTTTAATTAAGCTTGCATTGCTTAACGGTGCTTAGTACGGTGATGCTATTGTCTCCTATTAGTAATATCGCCTTAGACTAACATGGCTGTGTTAATATTACTTCTAGTGATTTCCTAAGCTGAAGAAAATTCTTTTAGCTTCAAAATATTATTTTTGCTTTTCATATTATTTGAGTGAGACCTGAATCGAATCTATGAAGCGATCCTGTAACTTAATTTACTCATAATCAAACCTCAATGTTACGTGGTTAAGAAATACATTTAACTAATTATTAAATATATATCTAACTTTTTATGTGACTTTGATATAAATCCTGATAATAATAATATAATACTGTTAACGTAAGACAAGAACCAAGAATAATTACATTAAATATAAATAAAAGGACATATAAGAAAACTATCTATTCATTTCAAAAAGGGTAAGAGACAGAAATATTCTTACTTTAATATTTATCTTTCAAGACTTTTTATAGAATTAATAGTCCTTCTTTAGATATACTTCTTTGGTTCATAACCATAGCCTACTAAGCTTCGGTTAAATAATAATTCTTTATAAATACTACATGACTTTAATTAGTCTCAGTATTTTTCATAATTAAAGAGTATCAGTCAATAAAGGATACTAAGTCCTAAGATCCAAAAGGAAAGGAAGCAACAACAGGAAATAATTTTACTAAATTTTCCTTTTGTTTTGCCTTCAGCTGACTGATACCTTAATATATATCTCTGTGCTATCTAGATTCATCAAGTTAACCACTTGAGGATCAAGATACGTAACAGAAGAGTGGCGACCTCGCCAGGATTCGTTTCATACAGTTTCACTCAGTTTCATTAACGTTTCACTACTTAAAAATCAAATATTAATCATGCCTCAACTAATTAATGACGAAGATGCTCGAGTTTTCATAGAATCAGAACCCACAGCCCCTGATATTGACTGTCTGTCAAAATCCGAACTGAAAGTGCTTGCCTCACATCTCCAGTTAACTGTCTCAAACATGTCTAAAGTAGAGGTGGCTCAGACCATAAAAACCTACTTGTTCCTTGTAGAAGGTGGGGAGAGTGACGGAGCAGTTGGTGGGATCCCGAGTAATCCTAGCCAACTTGATGAACAATTGCCACCTGGTTTGACCGGTGATCAAGTACTGGAACTAGCCAGACTAAAAATAGAAGAAGCCAGAATAAAAGCAAATACCGAAGAAGCCAGAATAAAAGCAAATATCGAAGAAGCCAGCATAAAAGCCAGAATAAATGCTGAAGCAAAGACCGAACAAGCCAGACTAAATGCCGAACAAGCCAGAGCAACGACCGAACAATATGAATATCAATATCGTACGGCTCAACTAAATGTCAATACAAATGCTCCCGTAATTGCTCCCCCTCTGGGATTGACTATGACTAGTGTCATTCCACCTTTCACTGAGGATAATGTGCAGGATTTCTTTGTTTTGTTTGAGGAAGTTGCTGGAGGTATGAAGTGGACAAGAGATCAATGGCCTTTGATGTTACAACCCGTTTTGACAGGGCAGGCTCGAGCCACGTATTTGTCAGAAGTAGCAGAAGTTAGGCAGGATTATGACAATCTCAAAGAAGCTATCCTAAAAACCTATCAATTGCAGCCTGAGGCTTACAGGCAATCTTTCCGTAAAAACCAGAAGAAAGTAGGAGAAACCCATAAGGTATTTGCCAGGACCATGACTAAAACTTTCAATCATTGGGTCAAGAGTAAGAAAGTCACAAGCTACAACGATCTGAAGGAGTTGGTCCTGTTAGAAAATTTCCTATGGAAAATTGATTCTTCTGTATCCTATCATTTACAGGGGAAAAAGGTAGATTGTCTTGCCGACGCCGCTGACATGGCTGACACATACGTGCTCAACAACAAATTTCGTGGAAAGAAGCCCTACGATAATTCTAGTTCTAATTTTAAGTATCCCAATCACAAATCTGACAGACCCAGTCACAAGCCTATAACTTCTTCCCCAGCTAGCCAAAATAGAATTGTTCCCCCAACTAAAAATGCGACTCAGGGCAATGGTAACAGAGGTGGGCCCCAAAGTAATAGTAATGCTCAAAGAGGGAACGTTCCCGTATCCCCTAAAGTATGTACTTTTTGTGGCAAGAGAGGCCACCTAGCTTATCAGTGCTGGGCCATGGAGAGAACAGAGATCGGGGCAGACAGTTTCCGCCGTATCTCAAACTCCATATGTGCCTGTTATGCAGGACTCTTGACAGAAGGAGTACCTAGCACCAAAAGTTCCTTTAATACAGGACTCCCGACAGAAGGAGTACCTAGCAGCTAACGTAAATCATCTAGACAGGGGTGTAGTAGCATGTGTGGTGCAACCCACTAGGGTTAAGCCAATAATAATTTCACCATCAGTGCAGGACAGTTACCGTCCCTTTATTTCATCTGGCAACGTGAGATTAAATGGTTGTATGCATGAGGTAAAAATTCTGAGAGACACCGGTTCTACTAGCACCCTCATGGTGACTTCTTACACCGAGTGCCCACCTGGCGAACCAGTTGTAATGAGAGGTGCTGGAGGCCAATTTTATGCACACTTGGTAAAAGGCGAAATTGAATGTGAGTTACTACAGGGTGAGGCCACCATAGCTTTGTGTAGGTCCCAAGATATCCCTGTGCCTGGGGTAACGCTCCTTTTGGGGAATGATGTAGCAGGTGAGAAGGTCCGACCAGACCCCATTTTGTCACTTTCCCCTGTTAACGAGCCACTAACTGGTGAGCTCGAAAAGGAGATGCCAACTGTTTTCCCTGTGTGTGCTGTCACACGTTCAATGTCTCAAGTAGCAGGTCCCTCAGACAGAAATGTACCGAATGTAAGAGTTGATGAAAGGGATGATGAGAGTGTGAATGACGCTCCAACTGTGCCTGATGATGTGACTGAGGTGGATTTATCTGACACCTTTATGGCTCATCTTGACCCTAACGATGACCATGAAACCCCTCCAAATTGTCCTAGTGGCCTGGTAGAGCTACAGAGAGATGATAGTGAATGCAAGGAGTTAGCTGAGTGAAGAGGAATGTGAGAAGGAGGGTGGTGAATGTTTCTACCTCAAAGGAGGAGTATTGTGGCATAGATGGAGACAGCCACACAGACCAATCGATGACGGGGCTTGGGACGTCCATCAAGTAGTAGTCCCCAAACCTTGTCGTAGAGATATCATGGAAATGGCACATTGTATACCATTGGCAGGACACCTAGGTGTGAGAAAAACTCTAGATAGAATCAGAGCCCACTTTTACTGGCCAGGAATGCGTGCAGATGTAGTGGAGTTTTGTAGAGTGTGTCACACTTGCCAGATGACAGGAAAACCCAATCAGAAGGTGCCTGTACATCCTCTGGTGCCCTTGCCCGTTTTTGAGAATCCTTTTACTCGGGTGGTAGTGGACATTGTAGGCCCATTGCCTAAGACTTCCCAAGGTAACATTTATTTATTAACTATTATGGACATGGCAACTCGCTACCCAGAGGCTATACCCTTAAGGACTACCTCTGCTCCAACTGTCATCAAGGAACTTCTCAAATTCTTCACCAGAATGGGTTTCCCCCATGAGGTGCAAAGTGATCAAGGAACTAATTTTACCTCTAACATTTTTCAGCAGTCCCTGAAGGAGTTGGGTATCGAGCATGTTAAGTCTAGCACCTACCACCCAGAGAGTCTAGGGGTTCTCGAACGATATCATCAGACATTAAAGGGAATGTTACGTAAATATTGTACAGAGACCGGAGTTGAGTTTGATAAGGGGGTACCTTTTCTTTTATTTGCTACTCGTGAGGTTCCAACTGAATCCCTGGGTCTTTCCCCTAATGAGCTAGTTTTCGGTCACCAGGTAAGAGGTCCTTTGCAACTATTGCAGGATAGCCTAGTTGGCCAGGAGGGGAACCAAAACCTCCTCAAGTATGTTTCAGATTTCAAAACCCGGCTGAGATCCTCATGTGAGTTTGCCGCTCAAAACTTGACAGTGGCTAAAAGCTCCATGAAGAAATGGTATGACAGAAAAGCCCGTGAGAGGGAGTTTCAGCCCGGTGATGAGGTTTTGGTCCTGCTCCCCCTTTTTGGCCAACCTTTATCTGCCAAGTTCAGGGGCCCATATAAGATCATTCGGAGGGTGAGCATTACCAATTATCTAGTAACTACCCCAGACAGGAGAAAGCCCACGCAAGTATTCCATATAAATATGTTGAAACCCTACCATAGGTCCCCTGATTCCTCTCTTCCAGATTCTCCCACTGTGGCAGTGAATGTCAGGACCTGTGGACAGCCTGGTGCGGACGAAGTCTTCAGTTCTCTTACTGACCCGCAACAGACTGTTCCAGAGCCTGAAGGTATCCATGCAGACTTTGACTTGTCATGTAGCCTATCCAACTTAAAGTATAATTCAGTAGCTTGGGGGGAATTACCATCTAAACTATGTCATCTTCCCTCTGATCAAGCGAACCAACTAATCTGTTTTATCTCAGTCTCTCAGTGTGTTCCGTGATACTCCAGGGCTCACTTCTTTGGCCTTGCACGACAACGACGTAGGGGATGCAACTCCCATAAAACTATCCCCCTACCGTGTCTCACCACAACGCAGGGGTATACTGCAGGACGAGCTTGACTTCATGTTTTCAAACCAGCTGATCACAAGGGCCTTAAGCCAGTGGAGTAGTCCGGTCATACTTGTGCCAAAGCCAGACGGGAGCCATAGGTTATGTATGGACTATAGGCAAGTTAATGCTGTCACAAAGAACGATACCTACCCACTGCCACGGATCAAAGGTTGCATTTACCAGGTTGGCCTCATACAGCAGTAAGTTTAACTTAATGAGAGGATTTTGGCAATTAGCTCTCCCTTGTAGCGAGGTAAATATTATGCTTTAGTAGTGCGCTGTCAAGCATTCAGCTGTGAGATGCCTTGCAGTTCGAATAACGCTCCAGCTACGTTCCGGCTATGTTCTGATGTGGTACCTGGAGACGTTGCCTACTTTGGGTGATATCCTTATTATATCCTCATTATAATCTTGCTGTTGCCAATCTGGTGGTGAATCTATTTATGTATTATGTTTAATATTATGTACTATACTCCTTAAACTCTTTTCTAGGGGGGAGGTCTGACATACGGAGCCCTGTATGTTAATTTAAGAGTTAGAATTAGAGTTGAAGGAGTGTCAAACTACCCAAGCGGCGAAGCAGACTAGCGAGCGAACCAGCGAGTTGGAAACCAGCTCGTCCACATACCAGCAAACAAGCCTTCACACCTGCGTGCGTCATAGGGGACCCTGCAAACTACTTCGATGACCCGACGCTATGACGTATGATCGACGCCAGGAGCCCCCATTGGTCCACGCACCTGCTATGCAACTCGAGGAGCTATAATAGGGGCACGCACCATCACTCGCCTCCTGATTCGTTCCTACACCATCATTGTTTAGTATATAAGACCCGAGTAGTGGGCATTCAAATCAGTCTCATTTGGAGTTGGGGAAGGTGAACTTGCAGCTGGAGGAAGACGGGGTGAAGTATTATAATGGGATTGTGACTGTCAGTCAGATTATATAAGTGTGTGTTAAGTGTGTTCCGTGTAAACACTTACGTTATGTTGGTTAGTGAGATATGTGATTGGGAATTAACGTGAACGCTACTATTATGTACTTAACTATTTGATTGGGAATTAACGTTTACGCTACTATTATGTACTTAACTATATGATTGGGAATTAACGTTAACGCTATTATTATGTACTTAACTATTTTAGTTGACTAACTTGTGGACTAAAGCAACTCTTTAAGTAATTGGGTTATGATGAAAGTAATACTATTGTTTTATATTAATACTTACGAGTTCTTTCATTTTCTTTTAATTAAGCTTGCATTGCTTAACGGTGCTTAGTAGGGTGATGCTATTGTCTCATATTAGTAATATCGCCTTAGACTAACATGGCTGTGTTAATATTACTTCTAGTGATTTCCTAAGCTGAAGAAAATTCTTTTAGCTTCAAAATATTATTTTTGCTTTTCATATTATTTGAGTGAGACCTGAATCGAATCTATGAAGCGATCCTGTAACTTAATTTACTGATAATCAAACCTCAATGTTACGTGGTTAAGAAATACATTTAACTAATTATTAAATATATATCTAACTTTTTATGTGACTTTGATATAAATCCTGATGATAATAATAATATAATACTGTTAACGTAAGACAAGAACCAAGAATAATTACATTAAATATAAATAAAAGGACATATAAGAACACTATCTATTCATTTCAAAAAGGGTAAGAGACCGAAATATTCTTACTTTAATATTTATCTTTCAAGACTTTTTATAGAATTAATAGTCCTTCTTTAGATATACTTCTTCGGTTCATAACCATAGCCTACTAAGCTTCGGTTAAATAATAATTTTTTATAAATACTACATGACTTTAATTAGTTTCAGTATTTTTCATAATTAAAGAGTATCAGTCAATAAAGGATACTAAGTCCTAAGATCCAAAAGGAAAGGAAGCAACAACAGGAAATAATTTTATTAGATTTTACTTTTGTTTTGCCTTCAGCTGACTGATACCTTAATATATATCTCTGTGCTATCTAGATTCATCAAGTTAACCACTTGAGGATCAAGATACGTAACAATATATATATATATATATATATATATATATTATATATGACGTTTTATCTATCCATTAATCGATAGCTGTATTTATCACTGTTAGCATAAATATATTATTTGTGGTACTATATGTTTGTGTATATATAATGTAGTACTTACAAATATAAACTTATCCTATCTCGGATAAAATTAAGCAGATACAATATTAATACCCATCTCTCTTGTCAATCTGTCAATCCATTTGTCGATTGCTATATCCGTCACTGTCTATGTAGATATTTGTAGGTGTGTATGTTTATTGTCAAGAATCTACCACTAGTAAATCAGTACATAATATATATTTGATATAGGATTTCCATCTCTCTCTCCCTCTCTCTCTCTCTGGCGGTACGTCCGTTCATATGTCGATTGATATATTCGTCACTGTCCACATACGCATCTGTGGGATTGTATATTCAGAATACCGGAATCTATCGCTTGCATTCCAAACATCTATCTATCTATCTATCTATTCTATCTATATGCTCAGGCCCAATCCCCATTTTGGGGGTAGCCGACTCAAGACAGCGCAAGAACAGGGAAAACACAAAAACAACATAAAACAAAAAATAAACACAGATAAAAAACACAAACTCACACACATCCAGGTCACCCAGGAGAAGACCCAGAGACCAGGGTTACCAAGGTCGCTCCAGCACTCCCCTGGCCCCTGACCACCCGGAGAGGTTCCGATCTCGGCAGGCAGACCTGCAGCGGAGCCAAAGCCACAAGCCCTCCCACCACACTTCCAGGCACACCCTTCATATTAATCGTCCCCCCGGGCCAGGCGCCTGATGGACTATTATCTAGTCGAACTTGCGCCCGACCCCTTACTCCAAATGACCACGTGTTCACTCAACTATTCACAAGCATTCACTCCTGTCCACCACCACTTCCCCTGCCTGATCTATAGTCATTCCTCTATCATCCAAAGCCTTTCTTATACAGTCTCTCCATCTCAATGGGGGTCTTCCTGCCCTTCTATCTCCCCTTGTACCTGACTCGCATATTCTCTTTGTAAGCCTTTCCAAACATATAAAACCAAGGAAATATGAAACAGATCAAATGCTTAACTATTCTTTGATGTGAATGGATACATAAATCATACAGTACAATCACTAGTCTTACTGTCAATTATCCATACAAAGCCAGGTCTATTCCCAACCATGCCACCACCTCAATAATCCCGCTTATACATCACACTTGCACACAATACACGACCATTCTCCTCATAACAACACATACAAAAATACACCTTTAAGGGACAGGACATGAGTTTTTATCGTCAATTATCTGTTGCTAAATTCCCCAGGCAACATTTCTGGTATGCACTGATAAAGACAATTATACTGAGGATTGATTAGCATAAGTAGCAAATTTTTTATAAGAAATATCTGCCTGACCAGAGTTTGAGGGATAAAATTAAGGGGATTATACAGTATATATAATATATATATATATATATATACCGGTATATATTTGTGTGTTTTCAAATTCTCCTCCCCAGACCTCCATCAATCTTCAATCATCCAAAATTGCAGGCTCGCTTTCCGTTCGCCAAGAAAATATCAACACCTAAATAGCTCGAAAAGTATTAAAATTTACAAAAACAAGTGGATCGAAAGGTATTAAATTAGCCAAACTAATGGGGCAAACGTCTTAAAATTTCACAACTAATGCTGCTAAACATAACAGAGAAAGGGGTCGGGAAAAAAAATAAACTCTCCATGAGGGATAAATCTACTAATGCAAAACTATAACCCTAGTACAAACAACCGGAATACGCCACACACACAGCCCCACAACTCTCGTCTTTCACATACAACCACCCACCATGTAAAGGTTAAACCCCATACCTACAACTGCAACCGTCCACAACCAACTATACGCCCACAGAAACACCAACACCGCCACACAATCACACCCACTCACAAACAACCACTCTCTCCTAAAAAAAAAACTACAACTAGGCCTACTGCCATTCACAAGAATCTCTAATCCTTCACTCACACATACACACACACATGAACACACACATACACAGGTACTAAAGCACACATACCGTATTACCTTGCAGTCACTCACATAATAAATACTCACGTAGGCTATGCATATGTGAATGGAAAGAGCAATTAATGGGGCCTTAACCACTAGGGAAGTCCTCTCGATAAATTACTCCTGAACCAATATCAATTATTATGTTCTATCCAACAACCAACTCTACTCCTAAAATCGATTAATGAAATATTACAAACACATGTGGCAGTCCGTGGATTCGAACCCAGGACGCTCACACCGAAAATCAACACCTTATGCATTACGCCGCGAAGACAGTTAAAGAATGGTGGACACTGCCTACGATTTATTATGCAACTTCGAATCCTGCATATCAATCTAAGCATGTACACACATCCCAACTGCAACTCACGTAGGCTATGCATATGTGAATGGAAAGAGCAATTAATGGGGCCTTAACCACTAGGGAAGTCCTCTCGATAAATTACTCCTGAACCAATATAAATTATTATGTTCTATCCAACAACCAACTCTACTCCTAAAATCGATTAATGAAATATTACAAACACATGTGGCAATAAAGATGTGACGATGCAAGAGCCATTCAAGCTAATAATGGATTATGTTTTGTTTTAGAAACATTAGATTGTGTTCCAGAATGTATTGCTGGTTTAATTTTCAGGCACTATAGTTCTGTGATTGCAAAAGTCTAATGATAAGTCTTTGTAAAATTATGAATCTTTATCTTAACTGTAAAGGACAGTAGTTTTTTTAACACCATGCAATACAATAGAATGTGTTGTGCTCCGTATCTATATGCAATCATTTATTAAGCTAGCGACCAGACGACGAATCCGTGTTTTGTTCATTCCACTGATATGTACTATAGGCCCCATATAATAGTATGAAAATAATAAATTCTCTGGTCAGAGAAGTATTGTAATTTACTTTCAGCTGGTGCATGGCTTGTGCTTCAGTTGTCATACAACCCTATAATGGCTACTCACTTTCATCCATCATGATTACGATAAGATTGGTCACTTAATTGCATTAATACCCGACCAAGATTATTAGATATATTTTCCAATTCTTATGATCGGCAGACATCAACATTTTTGCCTGAAGGTTAGCTATTACATTATTATGTAAGCTTTCACACTGAATGGTTTTACCATTTGTTTTATATAGTATTGTTTTAATCTATAAATAACCCTGATAATTTCATTTATTTGTTTTATTATGAATATATATTGCACACCTACACTGTAACTGTATCGTTTCCAAACACTTCTTCATATCATGTACTACACTATTTAACCAACCATTGATGTGTAGCAAGGGCTATCTGTTTTATAAATAATTGTAACTTTTTAACTCTTATAATTTGCAATAACTGTAAACTCGCTACAGACATAACGTTACCCTTCAATTCACATAACTTGAATAACATTGTACAAGCTATTCATAATATGCCTAACCTCGACCCTTCAATTTAAATCACACTCCTTATCATACGAGTATATCCAAAATGCTCATATAGGAATCACCTCAATATGTTCCACTCACCTTTGACGTCCTGCTACAAGCCTCCTCCTGGTACATATATTTCCTTTTGGTTAACTCACTCTCACAAGCCCTCGTTCCATTCGCTGCCACTCATCCCACTTAACCCATTCACGCCCGTCAGTCCCACTTAGATCGACATTGCCCACTTTCCCTCTTACACTTCTTATCTCTTACTCGCACTATACTCACTCGTTCGTTCATTCCCCCTCTTTTAACCTCCATTCCTATTAGTTCCCTATTCCCACTCATTCATTGCATTCCATACGTCCCACTACCCACTCACTCCACTTCACTCAGTCTATCGCACTCATCCAACTCGCCCCACTCATTTCACCTCACCTCTTAACCCCACTCTCTCCACCAAACTCTTACTTGCATCCTGATTCCATCTCACATCCCTGGAGTGGAGAGCACTCTCACGTGTGAAACTGCTTGACCTGGGTTCAATAACCGCCAACGTGGATATATTTAGTGGGCGTGGTACGTACGAGCATGGTTTCAAATGCTTTCACCCAGTCGGGGAACACCTCGACGACGTGTACAGACTTGTAATACACATGACAAAGCCTGACCTTGTTTACACACTCAAACATCCCCACTCAATCAGCTCGCACCATGCATTCTACACTCACTAACCTCACTCATGCCATCCAACTCGTCTCACCTATGCCACTTGCCACTCCCCCCCCATCCCCCCCCCCCCCAACTCTCTCTACTCGCCGGCCTCAGTGTCGCTTTAATTACCAAAAAACATAAGCTCGGCCGCAAACTGCAGCTAGTCAGTTAAATCATCACATTCATCTTATATCCCACTTTAACCCACTCTTTACCGGTGATGTCTTTTATATTTGATCTCAGGTACATTTAGACGATATTATGAAGTACAAGGGAGTACAAAGGAAATCAAGCAACAATAGGTCTAGTGACCCCTCTAGGCTGCTTGTCCTTCAAAACACTGAGGATTAAGTGTCTAAACAGTGATTTAGAGTGGGCAAGGGAACATTGGAAAGGGAACTATTGTCCTGGAGCTAATGTCCGTGGCAGGATTAGCATGTTAGTAGGGGACAGATAGGTTAGTACCATAACGCAGTTATACGTGATCTTTTGTATATCTGGGAAGAAGAGAGTAACGTCTTAGAAATATATATTCGCAATAATCCTTGATGAAACTGAGGGGAAAATAAAATATAGTTATTCATTTACAAACGCAGTCAGTCGCGGGTTTGATGCAAGATATTTGTCTAGGCAAAATTTAAAAGAATCAACGGTGCTGCAATCTATAACGCCTCGGGGAAGCCCATTCCACAAGTTGACAACTCGATTGAAGGGTTAAAGGAAATATATATAATTCTCTATGACGCTCCTCCTCGTATGGTTTGTTCTTAAGGCTAGGCATCATTTTGGTAACTCTACATTGAACTTGTTCTAGCTTGTCTATACCTTTTAGGTAATAAGGTCACCAGGATTGAACGCAGTATTTCAGAAGAGGACGGACTAAGGAATAGTAAAGAGTTAGGATAACTTCTTTGTATTTATGCTCATTGTCCTGCCTATCAAGCCAATTTTATTTTATTGGCTTTCTTAACAACTTTTGAACATTGTTGACTCGGTTTTAGGTTACTCGATATTGTTACTCCCAAATCAGTGTCTCTGTCTACACTCTTAAGCCATCATCACACATACAAGAGTCGGTGCCCGAGTCCAGCACGAGTGAACGATGGGTGACACTCTTTGTGACTCTGGCAAGAACCAGCCCAGTAGGTCACTGTTCCCGATTCACCAAGAGCCAACAAGAGTCGGTACGTGTTCATTCAAGAGTCAGTACCAGTCATGGAGAGTCAACAAGAGTCACGAAGAGTGTAACACGAACCCAGCACAAGTTGAGGAAATTTTAAAAATAACGGTCAAATTCCAGGGTACGAAAACAAAGAGTCGGTACGAGTCAACACAAGTCAACAAGAGTGTAACAAGAGTAAAAAAGAGTGTAACAAGAGCCAACAAGAGTGTAACAAGAGTCACGAAGAGTGTCGTCATCTGGGGTGTCATCGGACAATGTACCGGCATATATGTGTGTATGTGTGTATGTATGTATATACTCATGCACACCCCGTAGCTGGGGGTGGTCGACTCGAGACAGACCGAACAGAAACAACATTTAAAGTTCCAATGTTTATGGTTTGGTACCACTTTCGCATTCCCTCACCCCTTTCTGTCTCGTCTAGTAGATGAAATTTAAAAGGGGAGGAGGATTCCTAGCCTCCCGTCCCCAGAAGGAAAAGTAGGCCAGTAAAATAGACAGATAGAAAATAGTAAGTAAAAAGTATATAGTACAAATATATAGAACAAATATATAAAGACAAGAAATAGCGCTAAAAATGTCATAAATTGTCGCACACATTATCGCTTGCTTAGACCGAATGGCCTCTTCCCCTCTATCAATCTACTGTATTTATCTTCTGTATCTAATTATCTTCCTTATTAATGAACAGAATTATTTGTTGTTTCATGTTTTTTTAATCATTATTTAGTTTCTAATGCTATATAATGGAAAACAAATACTCTCATACCATTACATTAATAATTATTTGAAACATAAAAGCAAATAAAAGCATTCCCCCTATCTTTTATGCAAGGCTAAACGTAAGATTCCGACACCTTATATTATCAGAGAGTATAGGCTTATTTCATAATTCGCACATTTCACGCTCACTTGGACCTAACGACCTTCGATCTATATCTCCTTATCTAATTATCTCCCTTATTAATGGACAGAATTATATGTTGTTTGATGTCATTTTAATAATTGTTTAGTTTCTAATGCCGTGGAAATGAAAACAAATAATGTCCTATTATTACATTAATAATTATTATGACAAAATAATATAATATAAATTTCCCCCGTCTTTCATTCAAGCCGATCTAGGCTATTGACAATTTATCGCTTCAGAAATGTAAGTCTCTGTTTCATAACAAGTTTATTTTGTTCATGTTATCGATTGCTTTCACTTCTCACTGAAGAATCGAGAACATAAGTTTTTACATTTTTTAACCGACTTGTGTCATTTTGCTCATTATGTGTTAGTGGTATAATTAGTTTATTTAGCCCATCAAATCAGAAATTATTCACAGATTCCATAGAGACCAAATAGCAAATATGAAAGCTGATAAATAAGGGAGATAGCTAGATACAGATGGAAATGGATACAGTAGATAGAAATATAAGTAATAGAGAGAGAAAAAACAGATTACAGGGAAAATTATAATACGAAATGTACACAAATAACACTAGCGGTCTCTGTTTTCTAAAGGGTCACCGAAGCTACGATGTTTTCGGTCTGTTTTCTAAAGGGTCTTTGCAATTTAGATGTTTTCATATGGTTAAATATGGTTTAATATTATATTTTGAAGAAGTTGGGTCACAAGCAAATCACGAAGAGTTATGCAGAGTTCAACAAGAGTCAAGACAAGTCAACAAGAGTCAACACATGTTGACATGAGTGTACACGTATGTCCTTTGGACTAGTGACGGGGACAAGAAATTTCATGCAGGTTTGAAATTTCTAGGCCAAGTTACGAGTACCCAGGATACACCCCGATACCAACAGTACTCACATGAGTGTAACACGAGTCACGAAGAGTCACGAAGAGTATGCCAGAGTCATTGCCAAATATGGACATTTCATCACTCGTGTTGGACTCGGACACCGACTGACTCGTGTATGTGGGATGATGGCTTTAAGCTGAGTGCCATTCATCGAATAGTTTGCTTTCTCATTTCGGTTTTCGATATGTAGTACTTTACATTTATCCGCATTGAAACTAATTTGCCAAATTTGGGCCCCAACATGATAACTTATCTAGATCGTATTGCATATCGTCAACTTGTTCTTTTGAGAGTACGCTATTTGCAGTTTTTGTATCGTCAGCAAACATATAGATTGTACAGGTGAGACACTCATCTATGTCGTTGATGTAAATTAGAAAGATAATTGGTCCTAGTACCAATCCCTGGGATACCCCGCTACTTACATTGGTCCATTTAGATGCCTTACCATTTATGACTACTCTTTGCTTTCTGTCCCTGAGCCAATTTTTTATCTATTTCAACACACCGTCCTGTATTCCATGCGCTTATAGTTTTATCAGTAAACGTTTGTGCGGAACTTTGTCAAAAGCCTTCTGAAAATCAAGGTAAATAATATCTACAGCTTTACTCTAATCATATAGGTTGAGGATATCGTGGAAGAAGTCTAATAGGTTTCTTAAGCAGGAATGTTTGTTACGAAAACCATGTGGAATATCTTTAAGTATGTTATTTTCCTCTAAGTGATTTACGAGTCTATTTCTTATGAGTGTTTCTAGCATTTTACATACAACTGAGGTTAAGCTAATTGGACGATAGTTTCTGGGTAAGGATTTGCTGCCTTTTTTTAATATCGGTGTTATGTTGGCGAGCTTCCACTGATCAGGCATAGTTCCAGACTGAAAGGATATATTAAATAGCAATGTCAGTGGTTTGGAGATCTCATCATTAGCTTCCTTTATAACTCTGGGTGAGATTGTATCAGGTCCAGGCGATTTATTTACCTTGAGTTTATCTAACCATTTCAATACTTCTCTCTCTGTAATAGTGATATTGCCTAGAACATCAGAATTATCAATCTGAATCGGCGATAAAAGCGATTAAGCTTAGTAAGGGCATATGGCAGCTACTAGGATTAATTGAGATTATTTGTACCCTTTTAATTGGTAGAGGTTCTTCCTAAGCTGAAATAAAATCGTCTAATATTGGCAAGAGTATAAATGACGTCGTTGGTACTGAATGGGTTAACCCACTCTCATAATATTCAAACTTTACCCTTTCATCTCATTCCTGACTCACTTTCATTAACCCACTAACCACACTCACTCAAAACGTCCCACTCAGTCAACTCGTCCAAAGCTGCATACTTCAGTTATCCTCCCTCTCACTCCACTCGTCCATCTCTCACTTACTCTATTTTTCACCCTCATTCTCACCACACTTTTTTTTTTTTTTTTTACCACACTCGTCCATTTCTCCCTCTGCTCCTCGTTCTACTCCCCATTCGTTCCTCTCTCACTTATTCCATTTCTCACCCTCACACTCACCCAACACGTCTACTGTATATCTCACTCTCCTTCTCACTCCACACGTCCCTCTCTCGCTCCACTCGTAGCTCTCCCTGTCTCAACAGTGTCGACCTAATTAATCTAAACAACAGCCCGGCCACTCGGTCCACTAACGCAATATATCTCACTAAGCCAAGTCACCTCTCTCTCTCTCTCTCTCTCTCTCTCTCTCTCTCTCTCTCTCTCTCTCTCTCTCACTCTCTCTCTCTCTCTCTCTCTCTCTCTCTCTCTCTCTCTCTCTCTCTCTCTCTCTCTCTCTCTCTCTCTCTCTCTCTCTCTCTCTCTCTCTCTCTCTCTCTCTCTCTCTCTCTCTCTCTCTCTCTCTCTCTCTCTCTCTCTCTCTCTCTCTCTCTCTCGCTTCAGTGTCGTCCTAATTGCCATAAACAACAGCTCGGCCACTCGCCCGGCCACATAATTTCGCGTCTCACACAAGCGTCGTTTACTGGCCATCTTGGTGGGCGTGAGGGTGTGGTGGGCTGGTATACGGGCGGGCTACTGAATGGGCGGTTTATGGAGAGTGTTGGGCGGTTTTATTGGTTTAGTGGGTGTCCGAGGATCTGCTGGTTTGTAAATATGGGAAATGTGTGGTTTCTGTAGAGTTTCTGGAGGGCATATTGGGAGGTTTTTGGAGAGTGTTGGGCGGTTTTGGGAGAGTGATGGGCGGTTTCTGGAGGGTGTTGGGCAATTTCTGGAGAGGGTTGCGTGATTTATGGTGAATGTTAGGGTGTTTCCGGAGGGTATTGAGCTGTTTTCAGAGAGTGTTGGGCGATTTATGAAGGGTGTTGGGCGTTATTTGAAGGGGGTTGGACCATTTCTGAAGGGTGTTGGGCGGCTTCTGATGGGTGTTGAGTGATTATTAGAGCGCGCTGAACGGTTTTTCTGGAGATGGTTGTGTGATTTCTGGAGAAGCCTGGGCGATTTCTGGCGATTGATCAGCAGTTTCTAGCAAGTCTCGGGTGGTTTCTGTAAGGGGCTGGGGGTTTCTGAAGGAAGTTGGGCGGTTTTTGTTAGAGTTGGGCGTTTTTTTTACCCCTGCACAGCTTTTTGCTCTGTACAGGGGCACAGTGCGTCCTTAAATGTTATTCGCATGTGTGGGGAGGATCCTCTCACACAGAAATTATAGACAAAATAGAAAAGAAAGCCTTTCGTCTCATTAACTCACGTCCACTCGCTGATTCTCTGCAATCTATCTCTCTCTTTGCCGCAATGTTGCATCTCTCACTATTTTATTGCTATTTCAATATTCATTGTTGTTTAGAGCTCTCTCACTACATGTATACCACCTCCTCTACGTAGGCTCCATAGTTCCCGTCTTGGAACATAATCCCACCCCTACTCTGTCCAACTCTCCAACCCAAGAGTGGAACGATACTGCCAATCTTTCTTCTATTTAACAGCTGAGCTCTGGAACTATCTCCCTGAATCCATTTTTCCCTGATCCTATGACTTAAATTGCTTCAAACTCTGTGTGTCCAGACATTATGGATCGAACATGCCTTGATTTTGGCCCTGTCACTCTTTCAACTCTGGGGGAGGCACTCGTCACAGGCAGCTTTGCCATTTATCTCCCTCATCCACATAGGAAAAAAACACAAAAAACATACTGTACATATAAGTTTAAAGACCGTTTCGTCAACAGGGAGTGTGGTTACAGTCTCACTGCCTGAATGGTGGCATTCCAAGTGGTCCTGTCATGGTCTGTCTCTGTTGTCAAGTTCTATATTTTGAGATCGGACTGGCATACCTGATCCCACGTCTTCCAAGTTCTACCCCTATGTACAGCTCCCCCCACGTTCACAGTCCGTCATTTCTTCGTCCAGTTTTGATCATCCATTCTCTTCACGTGTCCAAACCAACCAAGTCGGCTCGTGCGCAACTGCGCATCACTTCACTGATACTCCTAATGTCCAGACGCCTTCTTAAATCGTAAACTGCGAAGCTATGGTAGTTGAAACCCTCCCGCCAAGCGAAGGTATTTGGTTCTATTCTGGCGAAAATCATCATAGTACCATATAATTAATGATTACTTATCCATATGCGCCTATTTTGCTTTTATTATGAATATATGAACATTGAAGAGCAATAAAAGAAGTGGGAATTGCAATTTGGGGGTGAAAAAGACGTATTATTGCCACCTGGTCTTATCATGAGTCGAGAGCCAGGGCAGTGTATATGCTCCCTCTCCGAGCTGTAGAGCGACACTGAGGACTTGTACTAGAAGTCTCTCTGTTGCAAGGATCTCTAGCTGCCTCGCCCGTGTTAAAGAGACCGCATGACGGAAATATGCGCCAAAAATTACCCGATAAAAGGGGGAATAAGAGGAAAAATAACTGATAATTGAGGAAGGGGGGGGGGGAAGTGAGGGGAAGGGGTGGTTGTTGGGACACATATGTAAGAGTGGTAGCAAGTAATGAAGGGGAATTATCTCACCTAATCACAAATTGCTTTGTTTAGAGTGCCACTGGGGTATTTTAAAGATGTTTTTTTATGCTCTGTATCTATTGAGAACAGTCGCAGTGCACCAGAAAAACCTCTATTGAGGACGGTTGCCGTTTATGGGTTAATTACTGACTCGAATACCCCGTCCTTTCAGGTTAACCCCACATATCCATCTTACCATTATCTCCTAAGATATTATTTAACCCCATTAGTTAAGATATTTTAAGATGTTTGAACCCATTAGTTTGGCAATTCTAAGACCTTTCGCCCTATTTAGGTGTCATTTTTTTCCTGGCGAGCGATAGCGAGCCTGTAATTTAGGAGGAACCGGCCTTCGGTGGGGAAATTTTTCTACTAAAAAATTTACAGAATTATCTCGAAGGGGTGTTATTATTAAGCTTGATAGAGGTCTGGGGAGCAAACAGGTAGTAGGGGTAGGCAGCCCCGCCCAGGGAAGTACTACCGCCAAGGTTTCGGGAGACTCAGGGAATAGCCTGAATTCCATTTTCTCTCCCAGGCCTTGGTAGCTGGATACATATCTTTTTGCCTCACACATCAGGGGTATCAGGAAAACCCTCTTTACACATCCAACTTCACGACATTGCCCTACATCGCTATCCTCTATCCATAAAACACTACTCTTCCCACTACATATCATACATGTAACACCATACACTTACCTTATAAATATGGCAGTACAATTGTTAAGAGCAAACCTGGTGGTCCCTCGGATATCCACCCCCGGCAGGGTTGGGTCATTGACACAGGGCCCTCCCGGTCGTCATCATGCGACTGTGTCAAGAGCATTGCAACGTCCCAAAGCTGCTCGTCGGCGCAGCTTTTTCTTTAGTAATATAAGGGGACTTCACTCTAACATCAATTCTGTACACCAATTTCTTCAAGCAGAATCCCCTACTCTCCTTTTTTTGACAGAGATTCAAGTAACATCCACATCTGACACATCTAGATTTAATTTTCTAGGTTATCAACTGCTCCAAAATTTCAGACCTAAAGGAGGTGTATGTTGCTTCGCAAAATCTGAAATTGCCCTGGAGGAGGTTACTAGTTTCAATTGTCCCTATTTTGATTATTCTATATACAAATTCATTTCTGCTGGTAAATTTAAATACATATGTTGCATCTACCGTTCCCCAAATACTCCTCCAGAGCAAAGTCTTTTTGATTCTCTGTCCTCACAACTCAGTGTCCTCAACTTAAATGCTTCTTCTGAAATCACTGTGTTGGGTGATTTTAATGTCCATAATGTTGAATGGCTCACTCATTCAGCCAGGACTGATGATGCTGGTCTTGAATGTGAGCTATTTGCAGACTCATTTAATCTCACTCAACTAGTCAACCAACCCACCCGTGTACCAGATAATCCTAATCATAATTCCCACCTACTGGACTTATTTTTAACAACCAATTCAGAAAATTATGATGTTACAGTGAGGTCCCCGCTTGGATCTTCTGATCACTGTCTGATACAGGCCACCTGTCTATTACCTACCACACCTTCCCACTCTGAACCTGTTTTGGTGACTAAATGGCATTACGATAGGGCAGACTGGGAGGGTCTTCAAGGTTTCTTTATTGATATTCCCTGGACCTCTTTCTTTTCTAATGATGCACACTCCACCTTGAGCCACATACAAGATTTTGTAAAAATTGGAATGGACACTTTTATTCCTCATCAAAAGTAGAGTAAAAGATCTAATTCACCTAAATGGTTTGACCATAATTGTGCTAGAGTAACTGAACAAAAAGCAATAGCCTACAATGCATACACAAGATCAAAAACACATGAAGCCTTTAATTACTTTAGAAACCTCAGAAATCATGCCAAAACTGTATTAAACCTAACTAAATCAAACTTTCTCCATAAGCAGGCAAATAAACTTCTAAATAATCCAAATGATAACAAAATATTTTGGTCTACTCTTAACTCATTAAAATCCAACTTCACTACTGCTTCTTCCATTCCACCATTAAAATCTCCGACTGGCAATCTTGTAAGTGACCCACGAGGTAAAGCTAACCTTCTTGCGGATATTTTCTTCACCAACTCAACCTTAGATGAAATAAATCAAGATGTCCCTGTACTTAATTTTAATTCGCCTGAAATACCCTCACTTAAGATCCACACCAGACATGTCAAAACTATTTTGCAGAATCTCTCAGTGGATAAGGCTCCTGGTCCAGATGAAATTCCTCCAATAGTACTTAAGAATTGCTCCTTGGTGCTCGCTCCTGTATTGGCAAAATTTTTCCGTCTGTGTACTCATACCTCATGCTTCCCAGTACCCTGGAAAGAAGCAAACATCCATCCAGTTCCTAAAAAAGGTGCCTCTTCAGATCCATCAAACTACAGACCAATAGGTATAACTTCCACTCTTGGCAAAGTCTTTGAAATTATATTAAATAATCACGTAATTAAGCATCTGGAGAATAATAAATTAATCAGTGATAGGCAATATGGTTTTAGACGATGTCGATCAACTGCAGACATTCTTTGCCTTCTTACGCATCAAATCAACCAAGCTACAGACCAACATGGTGAAACACATACAATAGCACTGGATATATCAAAAGCATTTGATAGAGTCTGGCATCAATCCTTATTGTCGAAGATGTCACACTACGGCCTTGCATCATTAGTTCCACTAATTTCTTCTTATCTTCATAACAGAAAAATACGTGTAATGGTAGATGGCCTTTATTCTCAATTTCACTCAATAAATGCTGGTGTTCCCCAGGGATCAGTTTTGGCCCCAACTCTGTTCCTCATTCATATCAATGATCTCATATCTACCACTCATAATCCAATACATTCCTACGCAGATGACTCAACACTCCACAGTTCCTTCACATTTACCAATTCTTTCACCCAACCCGATCTTATCAATTCAAAAATAAACACTGCAACTTCTCTGAACCAGGACCTTTCTAGAATTAATGAATGGGGACAAGAGAATCTAGTTTCCTTTAATGCACAGAAAACCAAGTACATTCAATTTTCTAACCGACAGAATCTCACTGACTCCCATATATTTTTTAATGATGTAAATATTCCCACTTCCCCTAGGATTGACATTCTCGGTGTAACATTAACTACTAACTTGAACTGGACACATTATGTTAGAAGTATTGCTAAGAATGCCTCTAAAAAACTGGGACTCCTGTACAGAGTTCGAGAATTCTTCACTGACGAGCAGTTGGCCGTAATATATAAAAGTCATGTGCGTTCTCAGATGGATTACTGCATGTTCACCTCTGTGGGGTGGAAGTGGAGTGGTTGCATTGAGGCAGTTGGACAAAATTCAAAATAAAGCTATTAGATTAATCAATAACCCTGCAATCACACAGGACCTTCCTACATTATCCATACGAAGAAACGTTGCATCCCTTGCATTATTCTACAGATATTTTCACAGCAATTGTTCCGAGGAACTTGCTTCAATTGTGCCGCCTCTCCACATCTTTCCCCGTAGAACTAGGGCAGCTGAGAGCGCCCATGAATTTACACTTTCTCCTCCACAATGCAGAACTTCTGCTTATCAGAATTCATTTATCCCCAGAGCTACTACTCTTTGGAATTCACTTCCCTCGAATTGCTTTCCACAAGCTTACAATCTACAAATGTTTAAATCCAGTTGTTACAAATATTTTATGAATGGAGGATGCCTTTAGGCACATGGACCTTTTTGTTTTATGTGTTTTTCCTTCCTCCGTTCATTGTCTCCTTAAAAAAAAATAATAAAAAAAATAAAAAATAAAAAATAAATAAAACAAATATATACCGGTAATAATAAAAACTAAATAAAAATATATATTTAAGTGCCCTTAACCGGATAAAAGGGGGAATAAGAGGAAAAATAGGTGATAATTGAGGGGGGGGGGAAAGAATGCATGAAAGGGGGGGTGGGGGGGGGGTTGGACACATGTGGAGGAGTGATTGTGGTATGGAGGGGAATTATCTCACTTAATCACATATTGCTTTGCTTTAAGTGTCAGTGGGATGTTTTGAAAGGCTTTTTTTAGGCCTTGGTTCATATGAGGATGCTAGCCGTTCTTGGGCTAGATCCCTGCACATATAAATCATGAAGCTATATCAAAACAAGACACAGCCACCTTACCAAGACGCAAACATGCAAGATACAAACAATATCCCCTGCTCGTCTGCAACTCCAAGCCCATGTGCAACACAAATTTGCCGTCGATAATGCAAGAATAATATCCAATCTGCTATAGTCTCCAGAACCAACAAGGCTCAAAGGCGGAATTGAATATATTGGCGTCCAAATGCTAATGTGGTCTGATGTATCCCAGGGGAGGGTTTATGGGAACGCCGGTGCGGTGGTGTTTTGGTGGACGGTATTAGAAAATGGGGTTGTAGTCTCGCGAGCAATTGTTGTTAACCCCTACTGTACCGGTGACGTCTTTTGCATTTAATTCTATCTATACTTAGACGATTTTGTGGAGCTTAACCCATTCCCTGCGGGAGACGTTATGGAACGCCATGGCAATTTACAGCAATCTACAGGCTTTTAAAGCCTCTTAACCCTTGTCTAGCGGGGGGTTTTGGGCTTATTTGGGCATATTCAGGCCCTCTTGCATGATAAATCAAGTATCTGCATGAACAAAAATTTATTTAGCAAAAAACTAGGTGCTAAAAGCTTCAAAATGAGACCAGAACGAGCTACGTAGCACTCGTGGTTCTCATATAGTGATACCAGTAACATGGGAGTTTAGCGTATAGCAGCATATTTTTCCCAGCTATGCTCACTACTGGCTACACTGCCGGCCTCTCGAGAACACAGGGAACATGAGTTAATGGGCGGCGGTAAGCCCTGGGAGTCGGCTGTCTGGCCCGCTGCGCTCCCGGCCATTTGCACTCGATTTTAACCCTTTAAAAGCCTTAATAATGCTCCTCACTTGCTGCAAATTGGAACCGGACTTAAGTCCGACCCCGATCTTTAAGGGTTAAAGCCAGTAAAATTGAGCGTGAGGGAACGAGAGCGCGGCAGGCCACCTGTCCTCCTCCCAGGCAGCCACCCGGTACACTGAAGGGTCTGAGTCTGAGTCTCGCTAGATATACAATGCTGCCAAATGCAAAAATACCGCGACATTAGCGAAAATTGCTAATTTTAGCGAATGTCTATGGTAGCGTCCGGGTGATCCCCACGAGTTACGAAGCTCGTTCCGGCCTCATTTTGAAGCTATTTTCTTCTAGTTTTCGCCTGTATACATTTCATTTCATGCAGACAGTTGCCTAATCAATCAGGAGTGCCTGAATGAGCCCTAAAAAGGCGGAAATAAGCGGAAACATGCCCGCACCGTAAGTGTTAGGACGGATCTGTGGTAGTAAAAAAGTTTAATTAAGATAGTTCAAAGACTTTTAATTACTTGAGGACCTTTTAAATCTGAATATAATAGTCTATTAGTAGCCAGTATATAATTAAAAGGACGGAACTGGTACAGATCGGATTAATGTGAGAGTCTATAGACCCATTTATATTTGTTATGTATGTATGTATTTGATCGAACGGATACTGGTTTTATTTGGGAATATTAGAGAAAGGGGTTACGTTGTTCTAGAGTAATAATTGGGTGAGAGTAATAGTTGAGTGATGGTGGAAGTTGCTCAGTGATTTATTTGGTTTCGTTCTGTAATTAAATTGCCAGGTATACAGTAGCCACTTTTCCTGTTTTATATACCAATAAATTACTTGTACATTTGAAAGACGGAGTTGAATATAAAGGCGTCCAAATGCAAATGTGTCCTGATGTAGGGTCGCGCTAATAAAGTCTCAGCTGTCACTACGGTTGGCTCACGCTGTTCTGTATTAATGTCTATCAGATGTTGACTAGGGTGGGTAAGTGTAGGAACATGTTTGTATAACCCACTTGAAATGAATAAATACAGTTTAGGTTTTGCTGATACCAATTATTGATCAAAATATACTTGGTGCCGAGACATCACTTATAAGGCCGATTGTACCCCGTTGGAGGGTTTGTGGGAACGCTGATCTGGGGTTCTTTTTGAGTCATTAGACAATTGGGTTGCAGTCTCGAGAGCAATAATTGTGAGTTATTTGGGTGACATTAGAATGGTTTATTTTGTGTTTATTGATTAGTCATAATTAAGTGTTCTATTAATTTAGTAATTTTGTAAATTTCTGACAGAAAGAATACTTCTCCTTTTTTAATATTAAAATGGGATTTACGCCTCCAGAGCAGTTGTTGTTAATGATGTTGGTTATATTATATTTAGCGATTAATTTTTTGTTATTGTTGTGTTTATTGATTAGTCAGAAATAAAGGTTGTATAATTGTTTTACGTTATTTGCTAATGATGTATATTTGTGACAGAATGGATACTGGGGTTTATGGAGTAGTAGACAATGTTGGTGCAGTTTCAAGAGTAATATTTTGAGTGATGTGGGAGATGCTCCGCGATTCATTGAATTGTCATGTATTTCTTAATTTCATGCTTACTTCCTCTTTATGTTTAATATTTCAATTAATTATTTGCTTGATTGAAAGATGGAATTGAATATAAAGGCGTCCAATTGCAATTATTATTATTTTTGTTTTTCTATAGTATTGGAAATCAAAAGTGGTTTGTTTGTTTAGTATAGTGAAATGGATAAGAGAAGGAGGTGTTTGTGAGCGCTAGCAAGATTATTTTCTGTGTAGGTGAGACACAAACAGATATAGTGAGGGAAGCCAGACAAATGACACAGTAGTTTCAGCAACTCCTTGTCACATGCCTGTGAGGCCTCCCCTGGATATTGCCCTACTCAATTGCTGTCTATAATCTCCTTAATTTCACTCATTTACTCACCCTCATAACCCCAATGGATCTAACTCATTCAGCTCACCCCTAGCAACTAATACTATTTTGGTCCTACATAATTATCTCCTCTACATTTTATCACCAACTACCATAATGTTGGTTAATTTACTTATATCTCATAATTTGTTTTCATAATCTCTTAACCCCCATCACCTCCACCTTCGTCGATGTAAAAAAGCACAGAGAAGCAAATACCCGGCCCGGTAGCGTAAGTGGTAGCGCGCTCGGCTCACAATCGAAAGGTCCAGGGTTCGAATCCCCGGCCGGGTGGGAACAAATCGGGCTTGTCCCCTTTTACGTGATAGCCTCAGTTCACCTAGCTGCAAATAGGTACCGGACGTAATTCGAGGAGTTGTGACCTCGCTGCCCGGGTGTGTGGTGTGTGAAAAGGTCTCAGCCTTGCCCAATGATCTGACAAAACGAGCTCTAAGCTCTCTTCCGGGAGGAGGATGGCTAGCGAGAGATCCTCCTCAAGGGATCCTCAAATCAATTCAAAGTGAATTACAACCCCGCCATTATGTACTTTTAACAGTTTCCCCTGACAGGATAGTATGCAAACCAGAATTTCGGCCCCGGTGATTTCGCTAGGATATTGAGGGTTACAATGTTTATAAGAGAGAGTGAGGAAGTGTAGAGAGAGAAAGGGAGGGGTGGATTAAGGGTGAGGGGGGAACGTAGGTGAAGATAGGGTAGGGAGTGGGTGGAGTGGGGATTGGCAATTCAGTTAAAGAGGAATCGGTGAGTGATTGAAGCAATGGCTTTGGGCGAGTAGTGGAAGATGAACAGGGATTGAGAAACATAGTTAAGTGAGGTTAAGGGATTAGTTGACGAGGATGTCGGAATAAAAACGAGTAACTAAAACATATATTGATTGCCTAGAAAGTGACCGAGGATTAGGATTGAGTAGCGAGTGAGATTAGGTGGTATATTAATGGCATATACGATTGTGGACAGACGGTACGTGGGTGCGAGGGACTGCAGAGGCCAGAGTGAATTAACTTCATGGTGAGAAAACATGGAGGCTAATTAAAGAAAATAGCTGAATGGACTGGGGGTGAATCGAGTCAAAGCTTGTGGTGAGCGCATACACAGTGAGTGTAAAGTGGAAGTGAATGATGGGGGAGTCAATGGTGAAGCATTTGTTGGTGAGTGCATGGGAAGTAAGCAAGTTATTTAGTTATGACTATTCGCAAAGCCATCATAGTAAATAATGTTCATAGTTAATATTTTAAGTCTTGGTATAATTTCACTCAGAACAAAGGTAGGAAGGATGTATATACGAGTGAATGTATTTGTTTAATAATTATTTTATCCTCTTTGAATGCACAATGTAGTCAAAGTCAAGGGTAAGTTTATGGGTGAAGTGACGTGAATGTAAATGAGGCAGGTAGGAATAGAGGTTGCTGAAAATTGAATTAACAACAGTGTGAATGCTTGCTATGGAACTTATGAAATGCTAAATAAGGATAAGCCATTGAATTATTACAACTTCACTCCTAAACGAAAATGGGTTACGTGGTATTCGGTTTCTTTCTGTATTGTGGAATTTCCCAGAGGAATATTATCTTTCTGATGGACATTCATTTTGTGGAGAGTAGGCTGAGTGAGGAGATCACTTTGTGCTCTGTTACTGTTTCCTCATTCATTATTGACAGTTTGTGTTTACCCCTGTGTGCATTATAAAGGGCGGGTCAACCGTCATATAGCTGCAGCCGCAACATTTGTGTGGCCTGTGTATCTTTGTAACCATATATTAGAGGTAAAAGAAGCCATGCAGTGTGAGGAAGATAAGCCGTAAGAATATCGCCAGTAGATAGTGTTTTGGGTGATGGTGGTGCTGTGTATGGTGATGGTGGTGATAAGGGTGGTGAGAGGGAGAGGGAATTGCTAGTTTTTCCCTCATGTTTAGTCCCACTAGCTTTGAGGTTTTAAGACGTTCGTTCCACTAGTTTGGCGATTTTAAGACTTTCCCTCCCATTTATTTGTCAATATAATGATCTTGTGTGCCATTAAAGTGTCGAGTTTTTTTCTGGCGAGCGATAGCGAGCCTGTAATTCTAAGAAGGCACGACATAGGCCTATATATATAAACAAATGTACACATTTATCTTGAAGGGGGCTAGGGGGTGTTTTTTAAAAGTTTGATCGAGGTCTAGCGAGGTTAATATATCATAAATAAATAAACAAATAAATATACTAAAAAATAACCACTACCCCCTTTAGGGGGGATCAAACGACCACTTTCTCCAGCAACTTTTAATCGGCAACTTGATTATCAACTTTGCATTAGCAAAGTGGTATCGCACACACAGATCCTGCCCATATACTGTCTGTCTCTCTGGAAGCTCCTAGATCGTTCAACAAATGTTTACAAAATCGCACAGGTATATCCAGTTGGTCAATGCGATAGTCAGTTAAACGATTGTCCTTTTTTTTAGTTTGTTTCATACTCAAAGGCCAAGGTTAAAAACATAGTAATAATTCATATTTTTACGTGTTTAGGATACACCTGATCCTGTGCATCAAACAATACTATGGACATCACCCACGTTCAAAAAACATAAAACAACTTTCATAGCACTCTCTGAGACGGATCCTTCGCTACAATTCACCTGATAATCGATACAATGGAAGAGAATAATAGTAAAAATGTATATTAGTAATAGTTGTACTAATAGTTAGCGTTGCATTTGTATATATTTACTATATATTGTTTAAATCTGGACCTCAGCCAAAACACTCGTGTGTATCAACCTTTTACTACGGTAGTTACACTGGATAACCAATCATGCAATAACAACTTTCAGGCCGACCAGTCACACAGATCGCTCGCTACAATTCACCCAATAGTCGATACAGTGAACGGAATATTGCTCCAACACAGCTCTCAAATTGCAGTGGAACGGAGGCATCCTTTTGCGGTCACTTAAAACAATATATTGGTTTTGTTGTACCTGGTAAGATTTGTTGTTATTTTTGTACTGGTGTATTGTTTTTATTATTATATTTGGATGTGTTTCCTTTGACGATTTGACAAAAGCTTCAATTGTCCTGAATGAATGAATAGTAACTGTGCTTGATCCAAAAAATAATATACATGACTTTTAAACCATTATCATATCTATCTATCTATCTATCTATTGCCGGACACCTCACTCCCCTTAATGAGGGTGGCCATACACATATACCGAGATTAATAATCTAAAGACAGTGGATGGCATAATGAAAAACAGTTAGAACAGATTATAATGTGAGAGGTACAGAGGGAAAGGCAATAATATAAATATAGGAAGAAAGGCGAAGTGTTATGCTCAAATAAAAGTTAAATGTGTATAACAATAGAACAACTGGCCAATCCAACATTCGCAGGGGTAAAGTGATAGCAGAAGAAGGGAAATTGAAGGAAGATAATAAACAAAAACAATCATGGAATAGATGGAAAAGTAGCTGAAATAATCATTGTTTCTTGGGATAGTATGATCAAGTGGTTGAGGAAGCTGGTTAATGAATATATGAATAATGGGGAAGTGGTTCTGAGGAGACAATAAATTAATGATATGCTTGAATAAACGTAAAATATATACCATGTTAATTCCAAGCCACAAGGGAATACGTTTATAATGATATGTGTTCCAGTTCAAACGTAAGAGAGTTTGAAAACTAAATTAGAACAGTGCAAATGTAGAACCGACAGAGGGTGTGTAGATCAGTGTATTTGTATTGAAAATATTTGATGGAAATATTGATTTTAGGAAAAAACTCTTTATGAAGCTTTTATCGATTTTAGGGAAGCGTGGAACAGACTTGTTAGAGGGATTTGGACATAGAGTAAATTATATGTTACTTCTAAGGACAAAAAAAAGTAATCCAAATGTTACCGCTAGCATTAAAATGATTCCATTACCACGACAGAGTATATACACATACTAATAATCGCTCCTTAAAAAGTATTACCGAAGTAACGGTTAATACAATGTTTATTGTAAAGTCATCTAGGAATAACTTGTCCATTTAAGTAATCACAGCATTGTGAGCTTCCAAGAATATAATAATAGCTCTTGGTTTAAAGCTCTACGTAACGGCCTCACAAACAATTAACCCTCTCAGGACAAAGACCCCTTTTTGTTGTAATCTGGCTATCTTTAGACGGGTTTTTTTCAGTTTTGTGAGGAGTTTTATCAAACAAATGGGTAAACTCAATCTCAAGTAACACTTTGACTCCCACAGATCCAACCTAAAATATAAAAAAACAATCACATAGTAGCCAAAACGAACTTTAAGACTGCGTAATGGCTTCCCAAACGATTAAACCTCCCCTCGCCAGCACTCTATTTCACCCTCACATTAGAAGTTATTCCATGTAGCCCCGCATTGAGGACCAGACTTCATAAGAAAACCCTAAGAAAAGACGAAGTGAAAGTAAAAATAGGACCTTAGACATCAAAAGAGGCATCTTAGATCTCCAACTGTTTTTACGTAACCCAGTTTTGACCACACGTACAATAGCTCACATGATAATACACCACCAATCCGATTATTATGTAAAGGAATAAAACTAGTGTGATTTATTTATGTCAGTCAGTCAGTCAGTAGCCAAACCCTCACTCCCTTAGTGGAAGTAAATTATGGATGTGGGATTCCCAGTCCCAACCTCCGGGGGATATATATATATATATATATACAGTATAATTATACTTTCAGCCGACCGTCAGGAGGAGTGTTCATGCTATAATCCACTATGCCACGGCGTGGTACAGGATATTTAACCTTTTCCTATTTATGTTTAGAAAAAGGGAAATCCAACTTGGAGAATGTATTTCGACAATAATAGTGCTAACATCACCAAATAAAAACGAATATAATACAATGTATATTTAAAATACCGAATATCAATGATAAGGAAGACCTAAAGTTCCTAAACGATCAGTCACGTTTAGCGCAGGCAAAATATTATATGTGGTGTTTTACATATTTGCATCATTAATAATAGTATATATGTTGTTTAACATATCAACATAATAATAGTATATATGTTGTTTAACATATCAACATCATTAATAATAGTATATATGTTGTTTAACATATCAACATCATTAATAATAGTATATTATGTTGTTTTACATATCAACATCATTAATAATAGTATATATGTTGTTTAACATATCAACATCATTAATAATAGTATATATGTTGTTTACATATCAACATCATTAATAATAGTATATTATGTTGTTTTACATATCAACATCATTAATAATAGTATATATGTTGTTTAACATATCAACATCATTAATAATAGTATATATGTTGTTTAACATATCAACATCATTAATAATAGTATATTATGTTGTTTACATATCAACATCATTAATAATAGTATATATGTTGTTACATATCAACATCATTAATAATAGTATATATGTTGTTTAACATATCAACATCATTAATAATAGTATATATGTTGTTTAACATATCAACATCATTAATAATAGTATATTATGTTGTTTTACATATCAACATCATTAATAATAGTATATATGTTGTTTACATATCAACATCATTAATAATAGTATATATGTGTTTAACATATCAACATCATTAATAATAGTATATTATGTTGTTTTACATATCAACATCATTAATAATAGTATATATGTTGTTTAACATATCAACATCATTAATAATAGTATATATGTTGTTTTACATATCAACATCATTAATAATAGTATATATGTTGTTTAACATATCAACATCATTAATAATAGTATATATGTTGTTTTACATATCTATCTATCTATCTATTGCCTGACGCCGTGATCCCCGAAGGGGTGGCCACGAACGAACCGCCCCCATGCACCTCTGTCCCCAGTCAGTCGACGCCCCTCCCCCCAACCAGCACCGCCTTCGTTCATGTAGTTCCTCACTCCATCCTTCCACCTCATATTCGGTCTACCTCTCCCCCTCTGTCCCTCCACCTCGCTCTCGTACACCCTCTTAGTCATTCTCTCGCTTTCCATACGTTCCATATGGCCGAACCATCTCAAGTTGTTCCTTTTCACACTTTCCAGCACATCTACCTCCACACCACACCTCCTTCTTACTTCCTCATTAGTCTGTCTATTCCTCCATGTAACTCCGCACGCACTCCTTAAGTAATTAATTTCCACTGCTCTCACTCTTGGTCTGAGTCTCTCAACCAACGTCCATGCTTCGCTTCCGTAAGTCAGTGTCGGGATTACCACACTGTCATGCAAGGACTTCTTCACTTCCATACTGACCACCCTATTTCTTGTTACTGCTTTTAGCGTTCCTACAACCCTCTTCCCCTGTTGTACCCTCTCCCGCACCTCTTCATCCATAGTCCCATCTTTACTCAACACACTGCCCAGATACATATCAACATCATTAATAATAGTATATTATGTTGTTTTACATATCAACATCATTAATAATAGTATATATGTTGTTTAACATATCAACATCATTAATAATAGTATATATGTTGTTTTACATATCAACATCATTAATAATAGTATATATGTTGTTTAACATATCAACATCATTAATAATAGTATATATGTTGTTTAACATATCAACATCATTAATAATAGTATATTATGTTGTTTTACATATCAACATCATTAATAATAGTATATATGTTGTTTAACATATCAACATCATTAATAATAGTATATATGTTGTTTAACATATCAACATCATTAATAATAGTATATTATGTTGTTTTACATATCAACATCATTAATAATAGTATATATGTTGTTTAACATATCAACATCATTAATAATAGTATATTATGTTGTTTTACATATCAACATCATTAATAATAGTATATATGTTGTTTTACATATCAACATAATTAATCGATTGGTTTTCATAATTTAATCACTATTACGACTCCACACATGCAGTCGAAAATCAAGTTGGCAAAACAAATTACTTATGAAGACAATAAATGCCCTCGACACTCTTGCAATTATTCATAATTTGATAAGCATTTAACTGGCGATGATTAATGGTAGTGTTTCCAACAATTATATAACAATCTGTTGCTCTTTTGCGCGTGACGACTGAAATTCCGGTTTTAAAGTCCGATTCCGAAAACAAAAATATAAAACTAAAAAACTAAATAAAAAATACTGCGCCAATATTTAGGGGAGATGGGAGTATTTATTTCCTCATTTATGTATATTTTTATTATTTTATTAGTTTCCTCCCTATGCTTCCATCAAACTTTAAAAACACCCGCCCAAGACCCACCTTCAAGATAAATTTCTAAATTTTTCGATAGTAAAATGTCCCGGCCGAAGGCCGGTTTCTCTTTAAATTACAGGCTCGCTATCGATCGCCATACACAAATTTTATACCTAAGTGACACGAAAAGTCTTAATATTGACAACAAAATGGAGCGAGAGGATTTTAAATTGTCAAACTAATGGGCCGAACGTCTTATAATATGAAAAGTAATGAGGCTAAACATGAGGAAGAAGGGGTACCAGAAAAACGGCTCATCTCCCCTTAAGTGATATATGAATGCACTGCGAAAAATAGAAGTTGGATGGGATGGCTGGTTAGATGAGGGGCTTGGTTGAAAACATTGAAGATATTAAGGTAATTAAAAGATGCATATGTTAACCCCTTGAGGTTATGATGCATTTTGACAGTTTATTCTGGGTATTATTAGACGATTGTGTTCACATTTGGAAGGGTATTATGGAAGTCAGAGGTTCAATGGAGATAGTCTTTTACATTTTTAACTAGTGCAGATCCTTCCTAAGCTGTATACAGTCATATATTGATAACCAGAATGAATAGTCAAATTGCGTCATTTTCTTCAAGGGGTTAAACCAATTTGCTTATGATACCAAGCTGGGGTGGTAAGCAAGGTATGTACATTTGATAGAGTGTTTCTGATAACCTGCACATAATTCCTAATATTGATGTTTTAGTTCAGTGTTATTCACTAATTTTGACAAGAGAGCCAAAAGTTCAGGACATATTCAGCGTGAGAGCCGCATAAGCCATAAAGCAAATAAGCCACAGGGATAAACAGAACAAAATATATATAGGAACTAAATTACATATTTGTTGTGTGTTTCCATAGCCACAGATTAATAGAACAAGACTAGTAACATTTATTGTATTGAAATTCTTTAGTAAAAATAAATTATATTGAAATTCTTGACTACTAATATACATTTTGAAAATAAATACTTTAATTTAATGTTGTGATGACCGGAAATGAGCCAGCTGTTCTTTTAATTTCTCCATGCTGTACTTGTAATTTGTCACTTGTGGAAGGTTGTATTTCTGGGGGTTCATTTTCTTTTGTGTGCTTACGTTTTATAATAAATTTGTCCATTTTGATTATAGGCTGGAATCTAGATAATTCACTGCCTGGAATACGACAAATTGTTGACAAAATAACCAAATGTGGAAAATACATCGTTTGAATTTGTAAGAATACGAGTTTAGGTCCATACATTTCATGCATACACCGAATCAGTATTTTTCTCATAAAATAACACTAATTTATGAGGCACAATAACCCACTTTTCTGATGTGGTGTTAATAACCCTAGTGAATGGACAAGACAGGCTAAGCATGGGCCGCCGAGCACTGGACTTACGTAACCCACACGTACATTTCCTGTAGGCCTACAGAAGCCTCGTTCTCTCTCTCTCTCTCTCTCTCTCTCTCTCTCTCTCTCTCTCTCTCTCTCTCTCTCTCTCTCTCTCATCATTCCTGTATAATGGGTGCTCTCTCTTTTCTCCTTTTCTCTTTGTGTTGAATAATTATGAAAAGTAAAGAATTGCCAGAGTCACGATATAGGCCTATTCCCATTAGCAATTGTATTTAGTGATACGTCTGATACGGCATTATGATGCAATTTATATCTAATACTTTAAACTGTTCCCTGATTACTGATGAATTATCTCTCTCTCTCCTCTCATGCGAGCCGCCAATTAGGTCATTGCGAGCCGCCACTGGCTCGCGAGCCGCGCAATGAAGACCACTGCTTTAGTTGAATGATGCATGTTTGAATAATCTTACATAAGCCAAATGAACTTATTAACCCCTTCTGTACCGGCGACGTCTATTTAATTTGCTCTGGCTACTACTAATCGATTGTCTTCAGTTTAGGAAGTATCTCTGGTAATTAAAATAATTGCAGTATCTACCTTAACCCTTGTTACTACCATAGATACTTCTTAAACTGCACACAATCATCTAAATATCTATTCTATCTATCTATCTATCTATATGCTCAGGCCCAATCCCCATTTTGGGGGTAGCCGACTCAAGACAGAGCAAGAACAGGGAAAACACAAAAACAACATAAAACAAAAAATAAACACAGATAAAAAACACAAACTCACACACATCCAGGTCACCCAGGAGAAGACCCAGAGACCAGGGTTACCAAGGTCGCTCCAGCACTCCCCCGGCCCCTGACCACAAATATAGATATAATAAAACTGAACAGACTTAGCCGGTACAAAAGGGGTTAATAAAAGCCAAACGGGCGACACATCATAGGATAAGACAACGGAGAACATAACAACATAAAGGAAAGACGAATATTTAGTGGGAATATTTCAAATGAAGAATACTGTCAAAGAAAACAAATCAATATTGCATAGAGAGAACAAACGAGGGGATATTTGTTTGTCCAAGAATATACAAAAGGGAGAAAGCAGACAGAAAACAAATTCAAGTATATACAGAGCGGTATTTAAAGAATAATTTAATTTATTAATTTGCCTCCCAACACCAAACACCTCCCAATGAAATCAATACAAACATGTGATCCTCCCGGGATTCAAACCTGGATTAACACATACAGATCTTAAACACTCGAATCATTACACCATCAAGACGGTTAAAGGTTAAGTACATGACTACGATTTTATATATATTTATCGAATACTGGATAGCAATCTAATCATGCACTCAGACTTAGCTGCACACTGAATATAGCCTAATGTTTTAAGCGAAAGGAAAACACAATTTATGGGGCACAGATCTCTAAGGACCGACCGCTATGAAATGTTCCTGAACCTATAGGAATAATCTTATTTATTTATTTCACTCCCAATACCAAACACCTCTCAATGAAATTAATGAAAGCCTGTGATCCTCCCGGGATTCGAACAAAACAGGATAGAACTTTAAACATGGAAGCTGCAATTATGAGTGACACGAGCTGGGATAATAATGAAGCCAAGTTGAATCAAATTAATCCAATCATTGGAAATGTTAAACTGATTATGATGAGCGTGGTTCGAGTTGTACAGTACCTTTAATTACTCTAACACATTTTGAAATCGGGCGAAGTTTGATTTGAATGTAAGTTGTGTGGGTGTGTGTGCGTGTGTGCAAAATACTAAACTGATTACAATGCATATATGAGTCGAGCGGGTAGGTAGAACAGTACCATTAATTTAATATAAACCTATATAAATTGTAATAATTATGCCATGTTTTACCATTTCATTATATATATATATATATATATATATTTTCTTTCAGGCAGGTAAGATTAAAATAATAGGCACAGTTTGCATTATTGAGTTTTTTATTGATACTCTCAATTTTTCGTATAGTTTTTCTGGTATTTTCATGAAGTTGGTAAAGGAGGTTTGCAAATGGTTCCGACGTTTCAATGGGCGCAGCCATCATTATCAAGAAGTGAAGTTCGATTTTTTTTTTTTTTTTTTTTTTTTTTTAAGGTAGGGGGGGAAGAGAGGCACCTCAGAGTGGGTGGAGGGAAGAGAAAGTAGGAAAGATGAAATACAGTGGAAGAGAAAAGTTAGTGGGCCGTCCACCTTGCTGTTGTTGAGGGATGTTTATTACTTTATTTTGTTTGTCTAGTCATTTTTTAAAAACATTTATTCATGCTTTATTGTTGTACTTAAGTTACTAAAGTGCAGACAAGAATGATTTTAACTTAGGGATGTCTATATCTGATCTTTTGAGTCTTGCTTCCAGTTTGTTTTTTCCTTCATCTGTGAGAGTCCGTTCCAAGTCTTCTTGATTTATATGAGAATATGTTTGCCTCATAACGTCGGGATCTTGTTCAAAAACGTCACAGATGAATCCAATGCTGCCCAGTGTTAATTCTGAAAGCTGGATGGTGTCTTCTCCCGGTTCCTTCTCCTTGGCGATTTTTGGTGGTGTCTCCGGGTTTGTCGGGAGGGGAAGGAGTGGTCCTGGGGATCTCTTTCTGGGCGATTTTGGCTTGGTGTTGGGGGAAGTTGGTGGTGATGCTCTGGCTTCCTCGGGTTCCATTTGTGTCTCGTCCTCTTCTTGGTGTTCTTCATGGATGTGAAGAGTTGGAGATCCCTGTAGTTCTGGAACTCGATCTTGTGTCTTGTTGACGCCCTTTTGATTTTGCAGGGGTCGCGGAGAAGGCCTTCTGAGGTATGGTGATGGTGGGTAGATTGTTGTGTGACAACAGGCAGGGGATTAGCTGGCAGAGTTGGTGTTTGTCTGGGCCAGCAATGGCCATGGCTGACTGAATACAGGCAAAGATCTTGGCCCTCAGTACTGCTTCCCCATCTGCTGTAGTTGTAGGTGGTGTCGACTCTGGTGGAGCATTCCGTGGGGAGAAAGAGGAGCCCTTGACTGGAGCTCCTTCAGGTCCTGTGATGTTGGTAGCTTCACGTCCCTTTCTCCCTGTTTTGATGGTAAAAGTCACTGTTTCACCATTTCTTAGTGAGGCTTTCTTCTTGCTGTTGTTGTTGTTGCTAATGTTGGTGTGGTGGCAGAAAACATCCTCGTTGCTCTTCATAGTTATGAAGCCATAGCCTGCCTTATAATTGTACCATTTGACAGTACCACAGGTAATATTGTTGGTGGCCATGGTAGTGTGGAGAGGCAGGTGGTGGGGCTGCAAGCTGATTGGCCGATGGAGAGAGCCAATGGTGAAGAGCGTGTCGTGGTGAGTCCGTGGTAGGTGATAAGTCGAGTTTATATAGGCGATACAAGATCAAGAGAGGGATTATTGTGTGCTAGCTGCACGCTGGTTGGCTAACCTAAGACTAGCTCTGGTAGGCTGGCCGGATGCAGGAGTGGGCGGGGCCTCTGCGTTGTTCGTCTGCGTGTGTGGAGGGGGCATTCCTGGGGGCATCATGGGGGCCTCGCTGTGGAAGGGCGTGCCGAGGGTAGGATCTGGCTGTATTCCGCTTGTGTGTTTAAAGTAGGTTGGTATGTTTGTATATATATAGCTTCAAGAATGAATAGGCGGCGTGAGTCTATTTCTTTATCAAGAATAGAGGTGTGTTTATCTAAGTCGGGTCTGGTGAGTTCCTGATGGTGTGGGGATGTGTGGTAGTGGTCCTTGATAGCTCCGGCTTGAAGGTGGAAGGTGAGGCGACGTGACAGACGAGTCCTTGTCAAACCGACATAAGTGTCGGTATATATATATATATATATATATATATATATATATATATATATATATATATATAGTAAAACTCGCTAGGTAAATTGAAGCAATGGAATACCAAGCTTTCATCTATTCTCTCAAGACATCTTCAGGGTAATAGGTATTACCCTGAAGATGTCTTGAGATAATAGACGAAAGCTTGGTGTTCCATTGTTTCAATTTTCCTAGCGAGTTTTACTACATAATTTGATCCACACATATATATATATATATATTGTGTGTGTGTGTGTGTGTGCGCGCGCAGTCCGACACATTTCTTACTTCGACCATTACGAGTTGTATACAATTAAATATTATACCATACAATGTTACATTGTTTGAGATTTACAGCATGAATAGTCTGAGCCAGTGCTGGAACTTCACATATTGATACTATTCGTAAGGGGCATTTTTCCAACATAAACCACAATAAACCGCTAGTATCTGATGCAAACATTACCTGGTATGGTTATAATTTTGAAATTAACATCTTAAATTCTGCCCAATCATCAATTTATATTTGGGGCATAGAAAATCGTGTTACATTCAATGCTTCCAAAACCCAATTTTTCCATTTATCTACCCGTAAAGAACCCCCACAGGACTATCTCTTATACTTCAACAATACACAGATCAATGCTTCATCTTCTCTCAGTATTCTAGGAATCTCTTTCTCTCCTGATCTCACTTGGAAAGACCATATTACCACCCTTACTAGAACAGCTTCCCAGAAGATGGGTGTGCTCAACTGCCTCCGTGGGTTCTTTACCCCTGCACAGCTTCTTGTTCTGCACAGGGGCACAGTGCGTCCATGTATTGAGTATTGTTCGCATGTGTGGGGAGGATCCTCTCACACAGCACTTCTTGACAAAGTAGAAAAGAAAGCCTTTCGTCTCATTAACTCAAGTCCACTCACTGACTCTTTGCAATCTCTCTCTCTCTTCGCCACAGTGTTGCATCTTTCTCACTATTCTACCGCTATTACAATAATCAATGTTCCTCAGACCTCTCTCAGTGTATACCACCTACTCTACGTAGAGTTGTAGAGTTCGTGGCACCTGTCTTGCAACACAATCCCATCCCTACTTTGTGCAACTCTCCAATCCAAGAGTGACACGATATTCTCAAACCTTCATCTTTTCAACAGCTGAGCTCTGGAACTCCCTCCCTGAATCCATCATCCCCTCATGCTATGACTTAAATTGCTTCAAACTCAGTGTGTCCAGGCATTTTGGCTCTAACGTTCCTTGATTTTGGCCCTGTCACTCTGTCAACTGGGGGAGGCACTCGTTACAGGCAGTTCTGCCTTTTGTCTCCCTCATCCACATAAAACAAAAAATTATAAAAATGCGGAATGTACAGTGTAGATTATAGTTCGAATTATTAGCTATTTTGGAAGATACCAATGTTTACTCTGGCCCACGGACTATTATATATATTACTCTGGCCCACGGACTATTATATATATTACTCTGGCCCACGGACTATTATATATATTACTCTGGCCCACGGACTATTATATATATTACTCTGGCCCACGGACTATTATATATATTACTCTGGCCCACGGACTATATATATTACTCTGGCCCACGGACTATTATATATATTACTGTGGCCCACGGACTATTATATATATTACTCTGGCCCACGGACTATTATATATATTACTCTGGCCCACGGACTATTATATATATTACTGTGGCCCACGGACTATTATATATATTACTCTGGCCCACGGACTATTATATATATTACTCTGGCCCACGGACTATTATATATATTACTGTGGCCCACGGACTATTATATATATTACTCTGGCCCACGGACTATTATATATTACTCTGGCCCACGGACTATTATATATATTACTGTGGCCCACGGACTATTATATATTACTCTGGCCCACGGACTATTATATATATTACTCTGGCCCACGGACTATTATATATATTACTCTGGCCCACGGACTATTATATATATTACTGTGGCCCACGGACTATTATATATATTACTCTGGCCCACGGACTATTATATATATTACTCTGGCCCACGGACTATTATATATATTACTCTGGCCCACGGACTATTATATATATTACTCTGGCCCACGGACTATTATATATATTACTCTGGCCCACGGACTATTATATATATTACTCTGGCCCACGGACTATTATATATATTACTCTGGCCCACGGACTATTATATATATTACTCTGGCCCACGGACTATTATATATATTACTCTGGCCCACGGACTATTATATATATTACTCTGGCCCACGGACTATTATATATATTACTCTGGCCCACGGACTATTATATATATTACTGTGGCCCACGGACTATTATATATATTACTCTGGCCCACGGACTATTATATATATTACTCTGGCCCACGGACTATTATATATATTACTCTGGCCCACGGACTATTATATATATTACTGTGGCCCACGGACTATTATATATATTACTCTGGCCCACGGACTATTATATATATTACTCTGGCCCACGGACTATTATATATATTACTGTGGCCCACGGACTATTATATATATTACTCTGGCCCACGGACTATTATATATATTACTCTGGCCCACGGACTATTATATATATTACTCTGGCCCACGGACTATTATATATATTACTCTGGCCCACGGACTATTATATATATTACTGTGGCCCACGGACTATTATATATATTACTCTGGCCCACGGACTATTATATATATTACTCTGGCCCACGGACTATTATATATATTACTGTGGCCCACGGACTATTATATATATTACTCTGGCCCACGGACTATTATATATATTACTCTGGCCCACGGACTATTATATATATTACTCTGGCCCACGGACTATTATATATATTACTGTGGCCCACGGGACTATTATATATATTACTCTGGCCCACGGACTATTATATATATTACTCTGGCCCACGGACTATTATATATATTACTGTGGCCCACGGACTATTATATATATTACTCTGGCCCACGGACTATTATATATATTACTCTGGCCCACGGACTATTATATATATTACTCTGGCCCACGGACTATTATATATATACTCTGGCCCACGGACTATTATATATATTACTCTGGCCCACGGACTATTATATATATTACTCTGGCCCACGGACTATTATATATATTACTCTGGCCCACGGACTATTATATATATTACTCTGGCCCACGGACTATTATATATATTACTGTGGCCCACGGACTATTATATATATTACTCTGGCCCACGGACTATTATATATATTACTCTGGCCCACGGATGATTATATATATTACTGTGGCCCACGGACTATATATATATTACTCTGGCCCACGGACTATTATATATATTACTCTGGCCCACGGACTATTATATATATTACTGTGGCCCACGGACTATTATATATATTACTCTGGCCCACGGACTATTATATATATTACTCTGGCCCACGGACTATTATATATATTACTCTGGCCCACGGACTATTATATATATTACTCTGGCCCACGGACTATTATATATATTACTCTGGCCCACGGACTATTATATATATTACTCTGGCCCACGGACTATTATATATATTACTCTGGCCCACGGACTATTATATATATTACTCTGGCCCACGGACTATTATATATATTACTCTGGCCCACGGACTATTATATATTCCTCTGGCCCACGAACTATTGTATATATTACTGTTCACCAAGGACTATTATATAATTACTCTGGCCCACGGACTATTATATATATTACTCTGGCCCACGGACTATTATATATATTACTCTGGCCCACGGACTATTATATATATTACTCTGGCCCACGGACTATTATATATTACTCTGGCCCACGGACTATTATATATATTACTCTGGCCCACGGACTATTATATATTACTGTGGCCCACGGACTATTATATATTACTCTGGCCCACGGACTATTATATATATTACTCTGGCCCACGGACTATTATATATATTACTCTGGCCCACGGACTATTATATATATTACTCTGGCCCACGGACTATTATATATACAGTATTACTCTGGCCCACGGACTATTATATATATTACTCTGGCCCACGGACTATATATATTACTGTGGCCCACGGACTATTATATATATTACTCTGGCCCACGGACTATTATATATACAGTATTACTCTGGCCCACGGACTATTATATATTACTCTGGCCCACGGACTACTATATATATTACTGTGGCCCACGGACTATTATATATATTACTCTGGCCCACGGACTATTATATATATTACTCTGGCCCACGGACTATTATATATATTACTGTGGCCCACGGACTATTAAATATATTACTCTGGCCCACGGAGTATTATATATATTACTCTGGCCCACGGGACTATTATATATATTACTCTGGCCCTCAGGCTATTATATATATTACTCTGGCCCACGGACTATTATATATATTACTCTGGCCCAACGACTATTATATATATTACTCTGGCCCACGGACTATTATATATATTACTCTGGCCCACGGACTATTATATATATTACTCTGGCCCACGGACTATTATATATATTACTCTGGCCCACGGACTATTTATATATATTACTCTGGCCCACGGAATTATATATACAGTATTACTCTGGCCCACGGACTATTATATATATTACTCTGGCCCACGGACTATTATATATATTACTGTGGCCCACGGACTATTATATATATTACTCTGGCCCACGGACTATTATATATACAGTATTACTCTGGCCCACGGACTATTATATATATTACTCTGGCCCACGGACTATTATATATATTACTGTGGCCCACGGACTATTATATATATTACTCTGGCCCACGGACTATTATATATATTACTCTGGCCCACGGACTATTATATATATTACTGTGGCCCACGGACTATTATATATATTACTCTGGCCCACGGACTATTATATATATTACTCTGGCCCACGGACTATTATATATATTACTCTGGCCCACGGACTATATATATTACTCTGGCCCACGGACTATTATATATATTACTCTGGCCCACGGACTATTATATATATTACTCTGGCCCACGGACTATTATATATATTACTCTGGCCCACGGACTATTATATATATTACTCTGGCCCACGGACTATTATATATATTACTCTGGCCCACGGACTATTATATATATTACTCTGGCCCACGGACTATTATATATTACTCTGGCCCACGGACTATTATATATATTACTCTGGCCCACGGACTATTATATATATTACTCTGGCCCACGGACTATTATATATATTACTGTGGCCCACGGACTATTATATATATTACTCTGGCCCACGGACTATTATATATATTACTCTGGCCCACGGACTATTATATATATTACTCTGGCCCACGGACTATTATATATATTACTCTGGCCCACGGACTATTATATATATTACTCTGGCCCACGGACTATTATATATATTACTCTGGCCCACGGACTATTATATATATTACTCTGGCCCACGGACTATTATATATATTACTCTGGCCCACGGACTATTATATATATTACTCTGGCCCACGGACTATTATATATATTACTCTGGCCCACGGACTATTTATATATTACTCTGGCCCACGGACTATTATATATTACTCTGGCCCACGGACTATTATATAATTACTCTGGCCCACGGTCTATTATATATATTATTCTGGCCCACGGACTATTATATATATTACTCTGGCCCACGGACTATTATATATATTACTGTGGCCCACGGACTATTATATATATTACTCTGGCCCACGGACTATTATATATATTACTCTGGCCCACGGACTATTATATATATTACTCTGGCCCACGGACTATTATATATATTACTCTGGCCCACGGACTATTATATATATTACTCTGGCCCACGGACTATTATATATATTACTCTGGCCCACGGACTATTATATATATTACTCTGGCCCACGGACTATTATATATATTACTCTGGCCCACGGACTATTATATATATTACTCTGGCCCACGGACTATTATATATATTACTCTGGCCCACGGACTATTATATATATTACTCTGGCCCACGGACTATTATATATATTACTCTGGCCCACGGACTATTATATATATTACTCTGGCCCACGGACTATTATATATATTTATTGCCAGACGACTTAATCCCGGAGGGAGTGGCCACGAATGAATCATTCCCATATTCCGAGGCAACGCATTCGATTATTTACCTTGATTTCGGGAGAGAGTTGCTATCTCAACCGCCTATTATGACTACTGATTATAATGCTATTAATTCCTCTTTTCAATTCCATACTTTGTTTCATAAATTTAAACACTAATTGTGACTGCACTAATGAAATAAGCAAATTAAGTATATACATAAATAAACTAGTAAACTAATAGAAACATTTAAAAAATATATATAATTACTTTTATACAACACTTCTCTCTCACTCACTCACTCTCTCTCTCTCTCTGTCTGTCTCTGTCTGTCTCTCTCTCTCTCTCTCTCTCTCTCTCTCTCTCTCTCTCTCTTTCTCTCTCTCTCTCTTAGTAAATAATTCCTTAAAATTGTTATAATCTGGATTTAGTTGCCTATCAAACTACCAAACCCCAAACCGACCCACCCAACCACCAACCCTAGACAAAATCAATCCATCAACCTGTAACTATCAACTACCAAAGCCATCTCGTATGCTGTATATAAATGCTCCGAAAATCCCTCGTTATCCCCTGGTAGATTAATCCCCTCTGATGAAGGATTTACACAGAACGCTGACAATAGACGGTACACTATGTGAACGCTAGCGGCTGACCTCATCGTCTCGGGGGATTAGGGGGGCAGTGGATTAGTGGGGGGGGGAGGGAGTGGATTAGGGGGGGAGTGGATAGGGGGGGGGAGTAGTTATAAGTGGGTACTGGGTTAGGGTAGGGCTGGAGGGTTGAACTAGAGGATTATGGAAGTGGATACTGTGTTGGAAATTTGTTGTGCAAATACTGCAGATAAGATATTGAAATATGAATACAACTACTGCTACTACTACTACTACTATTAATGCTACTTATACTACTACTACTACTACTACTACTACTACTACTACTACTACTTTTCCCTTTTTAATTTAATATGTATATGCATGCCACTGGATAAACTATATCAAATATCGAATTTGGATATCAGTATGAATATACCGGGTGTAATATTTTGGCATACGCTGGCCACCTAGTTCTTCTTTAAAAATTGTGTGTGTTAATTAATAAATATAAGTTAATTATTATCAAAGAAAAATCAAAGTGCATAGGGTACAGAGCAGCACGTATACCTCCCATTAGGTCACAGTTAGCTTTGATTTTGATTGTCAAAGTTTAAGGCTGTTCAGGCTGTGTTGCCGTGTTATACCTATTTCCATTTATTGAGTGTTGTACACTAGGATACCATAGTCTCTAGCCCACTCATGAACAGTCGTGGACTTCACCTATTTCTAATTATGGAAGTACATCTCTGGGAACAAATATATGTATATACTGATTTGTACATGAATTACAAAACGACAACAAATATTTATTGAAAATTAATTTATATTTAAAATTTAATCCAGTTAGTTATGATTGCATAAAGACAGACATAGGGGGTTCAGTAATTTTTATAAGTGGGCTATAGACTATGACATGCGGGTGTACCTGTCTGTCATAGGGTGCATACATCTGCATGATTGATGTGTGTGAAGTTTAATGCCTTTCATTTCAAGTTTACAGTGTGGGTAAGTTTGCTTGATCCATGTCTGTGCTGTATAGTTGGTGTTTATAGTCGATCATTTAATTGAACACTTGCGAGTTTCAGACTATAAGGAAGTTGGGACCGTAAACAACGATATTAATTACAAATGCAATAATAATATAGAACTCTGATGGATAGAGAGGACGTCGAGTTTGAGTTATTCAAAAAATATGTTATCTTGTAATTCTGCTAAATATTGAATCACATCTACAGCTCTAACTTCCTTATAGCCCGAAGCTAGCGAATAGTAAATTATGTTAATAGCCTTTATGGTGTGGAATAATTCTTAACCCCTTTAGTACCGGTGACATCTTGTTCATAATATTCTGCTAACTATTAGACGACTTAATTAAGCTTAATAAGAATGTCTACCTATTAAAATATAACAGGCCATCTCAGTTAATCCTTATAGCTACTATATATCCTCCCTAAGCTTTATATACTAGTCTAAATGCAGCTGAAAGAAAAACAAAATTACGTCACAGGCACTGAAGGAGTTAATAAATGCGTGTGATGTATAAAGACTGACTATGGGTAATAATTATGTTTCTGTCTGCAATAGGGTGGGTAAATCTGGCTGAGTGAACTGATTGCTTTACCAGGCACATGGGGGAGACTTAGCTATTTTATTTTGTTCACCCTCTACTGCTGGTCAATTAACTCCCCTCTCACTCACTCTCACTCTCTCTCTCTCACCCTTCTCTCTCTCTCTCAAATTGAATATGCACAAACCTTACACATTAGTAAATGTAAAGGTTAAACATACTGGCAGACCTGATACAATACAACTTTATGCAAATACAAGCATTATTAATACAAAAATAAATAAATAAAAAATACACTGAATTTACTATCCAAAAACTGGCCCCCATTATTTAGAAGAAAACAAACTAAAACTAAAGTGAAACACGCAAAACATAGCCTAAACTTTGAAAAGCAAACGAAGGAGAGAGAGAGAGAGAGAGAGAGAGAGAGAGAGAGAGAGAGAGAGAGAGAGAGAGAGAGAGAGAGAGAGAGAGTAAACAGGCGAGAAAAACAGAAAAGACACAAGCGGTAAGTCGGTCAGGATATGTGTAAACCTATTTTTTTGCTGTGCATGCAATTTCCTCTCAGATATATATTCGTTTAGTATTTTTTCACTTGTTTTCCTGCCGCTCACTTACTATATATTTTTGGAAAGCTCAAGCGAATTCATGATTTATGTATTGTATTTATTTATTTTGTTTTGTTGTGCAGCACTGTTCATCGTGTGTAAATTTTGTTCTTTCGTTGCATTTTTGTTTATGATTATGTTGAACTGCTTGACATACTTTATTATTCTGAGTCTATTAACATCAAATAAATTAGTGAAGATAACATTAATATTGCTTTTATTGTGAGAAATGCAAAAAATGCCGGTGGTTGTTGTCTCATTTTACTGTAGGCATATTACCACTAACGTGTATGACGAAGTATTAACGCACAAGATAACGAATATCAGGAATTTTCAAAGATATATTCCTCTTTTGTCACACGTTTGCTATATGAAACCGGATAAAAGTATTGGTGTCAAACCAATGCTTGTTATGAATGATTATTATGAACAGTATGTTAATAAAAGCATGCTTAAGGTAAAACATAATTATAACTATAGGCTAATTTAGTTGACCAATATTAACCTTCCAAATTTCCCTATAAAGGTTGCATGAAAAATAATCCTGCTCATCTTCATATTGTCTGATCCTCACAACACTGGCGCCGGTTAGTAAGTCTTTTGATAATCTTGGGTAAATATGAGAGTTTGAATACAGTGAGCGTTTGAAAGGCATTATGGCTCACAAGCGCCTTTCTCGGCAATCAATTTTCGGCAACGTGGGTCTGACAGCTTCGGATTTTAAGTTTATATAAGTGTTCAGCTTTCATAAATAACCTGCCGTCCATGTAGATATCGCTTCCATTGTCAAAAATCTCCAAACAGTTGCCAGAAAAGAGATTGTGGATAACAGATTGGTGCAAATAGCGACCATGTGATGTTGCTTCAATGGTATTTCTCTGTAATGTTGGATCATCATTGTGCCTCCCTCTCTCAACCTTTCTGTTTCATCCAATCGCTCGGTAATTAACTTTCGCAGAAGTTAAATATTCCCTGTATTACCTTTACCCCCCCCCCCCCTCCTTGTTTACTCTTTCAATCTATTGCTTTATTGTGTAACTACTGAGCTCCAAACCTGTCTTTTTTATTTTCAATGTTCTCTTCAGTTTAATTGACTTTTGCATGCGTATTTACATCTTTCACTCCGGAGCAGTTGTAAGTTTCTTAGTCTTTTGCAAGTTAATCATCACTTAATTGGAAAGATAATGAACACCAAAGGCACAAAATACACATAATTTGTTCTCTTCGGTTCAGTTTCCTAAAGCATGTATATTTTAACAGAATTATTGTTGTTTTTAATGTGAGAAATGCACACAGTGGATATTTAATTACTTCCAGATACACTTGCACTTATAATGATGTAGAATATGTACGATGGCAATTCAGTTATGTAAAAGGCTGTATGTTATGTTAATGTAAAGCATTCTTGACAATGTAACATTATGTGCATGTTGCTAGATGCATTTTATTTGATAATTTTGGTAAGGACATTGCAATCTAGTGTTAGCCAGGAAACACATATCAAATTACGTCATCGTGCTGATAGTGATAATGTTATTTCCTCTACTCAGTTTACGTAATTTGTGAATGCCTGTTTTGTATTTGTCTTGCCTGTGTATTATTTACTCCAGTGTTATAATTATTAGTGTGGTGCCAAATTTCCCAGCCATTCCTCTAAGAGTTATAAAGCATGAACTTCAGTCAAAACAGCAAGCAGAAGAGAGGCGTGGCTTCGCAAACCTCGCAGCCAATCAGCGCACAGCATTACCTGTGAGGAGGGAGGAGTTCTATCAGCCAAAGAAGAAGAAGCAGATGCAGAAAAAGAAGCAGAAATAGAGCAAGAAGCAGACGCAGAAAAAGAAGCAGACACAGAAAAAGAAGCAGAAGCAGACAAAGAAGCAGAAGCAGAACAAGAAGCAGAAGCAGAAAAAGAAGCAGACACAGAAAAATAAGTAGAAACAGAACAAGGAGAAGCAAAAAAAGAAGCAGATGCAGAAAAAGAAGCAGAAGCAGAACAATAAGCAGAAGCAGAGAAGCAGAAGCAGAAAAATAAGCAGCAGACAAATAAGCAGAAGCAGAAAAAGAAGCATAAGCAAAAAAAGAAGCAGATGCAGAAAAAAGCAGAAGCAGAACAAGAAGCAGAAAACGAAAAAGAAGCAGGAAAAAAGAAGAAGAAGATGACGACGGCATTTGACGCACAATTATTATACACTGGCGAACTATTTGAGATCCCGTTACTGGAAATCACTAACTACTTTTATGGTGTTCACCTCATTCTTTGTAGTATTAAACAGTGTTCAAGTATTCATGACAGCAACTATACACATGAAACAAATAAACAAAAATAACAGTATGTCAGGGTCGTTTTTGTACGCCAGCAATGTTAGTTCCCAAGATTATGGCCCCCTTAGCACGACACTTGTATAACACCGAGATGATGTATTCGTACAGATAAAATTACATTTTCTAGTTATCTTTGGTTTGAGTAGTAAATATAGTGTAAGTTTAATAAACCTAATACCCTCCTTTCTGCCCCTACTATTTTTATTCTGTTAGTCTAGTTTGGGAGGTGAAAATATGAGAACTATGGGAAGATGATTGGGTTTAGTAGGACAGAATGGTAGAGATTGGGAGTTGAATCAGTTGCTGTTCGCTGATGACACAGCGTAAAGGTAGGTTCACACATAGGCGAGTCGGAGCGCAACTCCAACGCGAGTGATGATTTTTTTGCACTCGCCAATGATTATCCCAAATTCGCCGACACTCGCCGACACTCGCACAGACTCGCGTGGACTCGCGGTGGACCGCGTAGACTCGCGAACACGGCCAAAATTTTTGTGCAGACACAAAAATTGGAGAGTCAAGTGTGAGTAGGACGCCAACTCGCATAGACTCGCGTAGACTCGCGTTGACTCGCGTAGACTCGCGTAAACTCGTGTAAACTCCTGTAGACTCGTGTGACACTCATGTAGACTCGCGTGACAGTCACGTTGTACTATTTAGAAATTTGATGATCGCGAGTCTACATGAGTGTCACGTGAGTCTACATGAGTGTCACACGAGTCTACATGAGTGTCACACGAGTCTGTTTATATTATCAACAAAAATCGTAGCAGCGAAACGACTGCACCTATGGCTTTCATATTTTTACCACATGTACCTTACCCTTTTGGCTACCCACAAAAGAATCCCAAATTCCTCCTCCCACCCACTCGCTGACTGTCGGTCCCGTCAGAAGGAAAAAATAGGAAAATCTGTGGCGGCGAAACGACTGCACCAATCGGTTCCATATTTGTGTGACAAGTCCCTTACCCTTCTGCCTTCCCCCCACCACACCCCCAATCGCCTCCCACCACCCACTTCCAGCGTATCCGTACGAAGATAAGGAAAAAAGGAAAATCTGTGGCGGCGAAACGACTGCACCAATCGGTTCCATATTTGTGTGACAAGTCCCTTACCCTTCTGCCTTCCCCCCACCACACCCCCAACCGCCTTCCACCATCCACTTCCAGCGTATCCGTACGAAGATAAGGAAAAAAAGGAAAATCCGTGGTTGCGAAACTACCTTACCAATCGGCTTCATATTTGTAACATGAGTCAATTACGCTTCTACCTTCCCCACACCATCCCCCAAACCACCCTCCCACCACCCTCCTACCCATACATAATAATAATGATGTGGAATATATGCAAAGGATAATTATATGATGACAAATAATAATATACAGATTGATATTCAACATGAAATATAAATAAATACAAGATATAAATTAAATAGAATATACACTCCTGTTAACTTCCTGTAGACTCGCGTTCATCTCGTGTAAACACGTGTAAACTCATGTAAACTCCTGTGACACTCATGTAGACTCGCACTATTCGTACCCTGGAATTTGACCGTTATTTTTCAAATTTTGGCGGTGCGTGTTGGGGTCGTGTTAAACTCGCCAACACTCGCGTAAACTCGCATAAACTCGTGTAAACTCATGTAAACTCGTGTAAACTCGTGTTAAATTCGTGTTAAATTCGTGTTCTATGCGTGTTTACTCGCATCAGCTGCTACTCACGTTGGGTTCGGGCTCCATCAACGGCGATTTGCGGCGAGTGTGACTCGCGTTGGCCTCGCCCTCCGACTCGCCTATGTGTGAACCTACCTTTAGTGGCGGATTCTGAGGAGAAACTGCAGCGGGTAGTCAAAGAGTTTGGTGTGGTTTGTGGAAGTAGGAAATGTTACGACCGGGGCTACGAATAAAACAAGGGCACTTAATGATTGGACTAGTAATAGGGAACTATGCAACAACGGTACGCTAGATCCAAACCCTCGAACTTATATGCCGGCGAACAAAAACACTTATATGTTAATCTGCGATAACGGGGTATCCTTAACTGGGCATAAATGTATTCTACTTCAGGCTAACCCACACTGGTATAGCCTGATAACAAACAAGATGCAAGTTACGTTAAAATGCATAAAAAGGAATCTATGGAAAGATCAATTAAATCACTGCAAGATTTAATACAATAAAAAGATGCTTCAATACAGTTACTCTAAACAACAATAAACTCTTCACTCCTATCTGAAAGAAAGTGAAGTATAGTCCTACAGCATAGACCTGGAAACTTCTGAAGAAAGTCTGATGCTCATAAGATGCTCGTATCTAATCTTGAACTATATAAAGGCAGGAGGCAGGACACAACACGTGTAAATCGAATACACTAAAAGATAGGACATATAATGTTAACTGACACGAGAATACTATAAATGCGCAACGGTAGCAATGCTCGACACTAAAAGAAGTACTTCCTCATCAACGAAACAGTCTGCTATAGTTGTGCAACTCAACAACAACCTAGACTAATAAATGCTGTGAATAATAATGCGTACATATCAAAGAGCTTATATTAAATACTAATAAGTATCTACTCGATTAATAATGTCTAGCTGGGATACTCTAGGTAAGGAACTGGGGTTGAGCATGACAGGCTCGTAGCCTAACGAAGTCCTTAAGACTGCATCCTTTAAGTTGCGTTAATTGACTAGGGTGCTCTCTTAATAGATCCAGATCACAAGTATCTGGTTCTATCCTGGCGACCCTCTAAAGACAAGCAAAGAGGCAGCAAAGTGTGGAACTGGAACAGGCCAAAACCCTCAGTCAACACAATGCTGCACTCGCAAAGGACGCAACCGAAAAGACAACACAGGCTACCACAGGACCGGTCGAAGTCGTGTAGGTATAAGCAAACTGTACACACATCGGAGACAACGACTATAGTTACCTTATCCCAGTCTAGCATTAAATAAAAGAGCAGAAACACTAAATCAATAATGGAGACACACGATGTTCCCAACCTCTACTAAATAAGAACCCTCAAAACCTATTCTAAGTACATGTAAATATCTCTGAGGACGGCGCATGCAATACAATGGGCTGGCTATGGACACCGTATGCAGAACCCAAGGGGACAAGTAATTGAATAAAGGTGAGAAGCAATGGAAAAGAAGAAGGTCAGAGAGAGAGACAGTGGTAAAGGGGGTGATCGGGAGAGAGTATGCAAAGGGATGTTAGAAGCGCGCGCCAAGCCTGTCCTGAGGAGAACAGCTCCTCGGAACCCTCATGGAGGAGGTTAGTTACACAGGAGCCCGCAAGGGCGCGATGGTCGGCCAATCACGGGCCGAGACGTCACAAGGCAGCAGGCCCCTAGGACGCGCCAGGATCCGCCAGCCAATCAAGGGCGCGGGAAAGCCTGCGCGCGAGCGGGAAAACTACTCCGAGCGAGGGAGGCAGAACATACATAAACACGCACATATTACCACCACGCTGCCTATATCTCTCTTTCTCCTTAACTTTACACAATGCATCTTATATTCTATTAATGATATAAAATACTTCCCGTTGTCACAGACGAAAATAAAGACCACCACTGGACTGTCTGTGACAATGCGATTACTAGGAAAGAAAGAACAATATCCTCGGATAACTGTAGCCCATTTCGATGTCCCTGGCGAGCGCTAGTGGCTAACGAGAGGCGATTCTGCCAACGCTGGTAGACGTCACAGAAACTGAAGATGAAAGTCAATAAAAGTAAAGTAATGGTGTGTAATAGGGGTGATCGTAGAGTGAATCTAGATGTGAGGCTGGATGGGGAAATATTGGAAAAAGTAGAGTGTTTTAAATATCTAGCAGGAATTATAAGCAGGAGTGGAGGTATGGAAATGGAGATAAAACAGAGAGTGTGTGAAGGAAGGAAGGTTTTCGGAACAATGTGAAGTATGTGGAAGATGAGAAATATCGGAATGAAAGTAAAAAGTACAATGTATCAAGGAATTGTTGTGCCAACAATGATGTATGGGACTGAGACATATGGGCTCTGAAGGAAAAGTAGAGAAGAAAGCTGGATAGGATGGAGATGAGCTGCTTGAGGAGTATGTGTGGAGTTACTCGTAGAGACAGATTGGGGAATGAAGAGATACGTAGGAGAGTGGGGCAGCAGAAACATTTGTCGGCCAGAGTGGACAGAAGGGTGCTGAGCTGGTATGGTCATGTTGAACGAATGGAAGATGAAAGGCTTACAAAGAGAATGTGTGAGTCAGATACAAGGGGAGATAGAAGGGCAGGAAGACCCTCATTGAGATGGAGAGACTGTGTAAGACAAGCTTTGGATGATAGAGGAATGACTATAGATCAGGCAAGGGAAGTGGTAATACACAGGAATAAATGAAGAATGCTTTTGAATAGATAAGTGAACACGTGTTCATTTGGGGGAATGGGTCGGGTGCAGGTTGGACTAGATAATATTCCATCAGTCACTTGGCCTGGGGAGACGGTTTATATGAAGGGAGCGTCTGGAAGTGTGATGGGTGGGCTTGTGGTTTCAGCTCTGCTGCATGTCTGTCTGCCGAGATCGGAACCTCTCTGGGTGGTCGGGGGCTGGGGGACTGCTGGAGGGACCTTGGTGACCCTGGTCTCTGGGTCTTCTCCTGGATGACCTAGATGTGTGTGAATTTGTATTTTGTTTATTGTGTGTTCATTGTTTTCTGTTGTATTGTCCCTATTCAGGCTCTGTCTTGATTCGGCCACCCCCAGAAAAAAACAAAAACAAGACAAGAAAAGGAAAAGTGGGGATTGGGCCTGAGTATATAGAATATAATAGAATAGTCTGGCGCCTAACTGTCCAAGCTTTCAATAGCAACGTTTTCTACTTCAATTAGAGCAAAGGTGAGAGGTAACATTGAATTATATTTGGGAACATTGCTTGTCATCTGTATACTGCTTGACGCCTCTCACATTAAGAAAAACTACTTCGATTATCTACATATTGTTGATATGCCATATGACTTAGATATGGGGCATGTTAGATACATTTATATTTGCTTAGGTTAGAGTAAAGTATATAATTGACTTCATATCAACGTGGTCCAATGTACACTCACAAGCCATAAAAGGTATACACTCATATCAGAAATTCCATTTTACTTTACTTTCTTGACACAAGTGAAAACAAATACAAAATATACGTATATATATAGAGAAAGCTTACCCCATATCTAAAGGAATTTAAATGGCTAAATATAAACAAAAAGTGTATGTATGATCTAGGAATTATTGTTTTTTACATTGTAAACAAGCAAATACCAATTTGTCTCTTTTACTCCCTACAGTCAGTAATACGGGTAATGTTAACACCCGACAAAAACAGCGTCTCTATGTTCTTAAAACTAACACGTGTCTGGGGTACAGGTCCCTCTTTGTCGCTGCTCCTAAGTTCTGGAACAGTCTCCCAATTAACATAAAGGATACTAGGAATGTAATATTAACATATAAATAAATAAATAAATAAATAAAAGTAAAATCTTACATTTATGAAAATCAATATAGTTTGTAAGTTTAAAATATGATTCTTTTATTTTTTTCTTGAAATAGTAGATCATTGTTTAATTGACTACATACGGTAAATTCGTATGATATGTAATCTAATATATATTTTATAACTATTGTAAACATGTACCAGAGAACAACCATTGTAAAATGGACATCCAATTATGATTCTGATTCTGATTCTGATATATACAGTTTGTTATTCTACGATATTGACTAAAACGCAAGTGGAATTCTTGGAAGCAGTGTTGTATAAAATAACCGACAGTGTCATAATCCCCGTAAACCATATAGAAGTACGACACAACTTTTGAGCGTGGGTGTGCCAAATGCCCCAACTGGCCGTAATAGAACACTTCTCCGACCAGACTACCAAATTGGCCCCACACCTCACCCACGGATGCCATTACTGTTGCATTACTCCGGTCTCTTGATTTGCGGCCCCAGTAATGACCGAGAAAAGAAAAGGAACGAGTGGGAGGAGGGGAGAGCGAAAAATAAATGAAAAATTAGTGGCCAGTATAAGAAAGTTTGGCCATCGTAGAGAGGAGGAGGTGGAGGAAGTAGAGGAGTGAGGAGGAGGACGACGACGAAAAAGAGAGTATCAGGAGGTAGAAGTATAGGAGGAGTAAAGTAAGAGAAGGATTAGTTGAATAAGAGGAAGAAGAAGATGAGGAATAGGAGGAAGAGGAGAAGGAACATGAATAGGAAGAAGAAAGAGAGAGAGGACAAAATATACAAAGTGTGAACATTGTCTATATAACGAGGGGTGCCAGACAAAGTTGAGGGTGAATATAGCATGGAGAAAATTTCCGAGAGTTGGGAAGAACAGGGGTGGGTAGGTGGTGAGGGGCCAGAGGGATAAGAAGGAGCGTATTAATGCGGAATTAAATTGATAGATGGATAACACAAAAACAGTTAAATGTGTAGGTAGAAGTACATTGATGGAAATATAATAGATAGATAGAAAGTTGGGCAGAGGGCAATAGTGTTGATAGGTCAGGGGGGATAACAAAAAGTGAGGCGAATAAAAAGAGATATATTGATATAGATATACATCAAACGACTGACCAGACAGATCTCACGATCCAGTTGAGGTGGTCAGTACCTACCTATAGTAGGCATACCAACGCTCCTAGTAAAGACAAGTGTAGGGAGATAGCAACAAGGTCACAAAGAGATAGATAGATAGGATACAAAACACCATCTGAGGAAGAGCACTTTATTGACAACGTTTCGCAGATAGCTTCATCAGGTCACTGACCTAATTAAGCTAGATAGATAGAGAGAGAGAGAGTTACATTGATATACAGAGCTTGCAGTCCCTACTAGGTAGTTTGTACTAAATTCTAACATTAGATTTGGCTACTAAGTGGATAATAAGGAAAGCAAAACAGAAGGCTCTCTTTCTTACCCTCCAATCTCTCTGACTTTGGGTCGGCATGATATTGAGTTGAAGAAAAGGCCCCCAGAAGAGTGAGAACATTTCTAATGGCAAATTCATAGTATAGCACGAAGTTGATAAATAATGTAGACTATTGATATTTAACTTTATTATATTTATTTGTTTGTTATTTGTATATTTATATTTACACTTAGCTCTAGCCTCCTTTTGAATGCACCAATTGAATTACATTGTACCACTTTCCCCGGTAATTTGATTCACTTGTTTACCACACTGTAGGTGAAAAAGGATTAGGAACATGACATTCGGCCTTCTTGTTTTAGTACCATTCCATTTCCGCGAGTTGATAAACAATTATTGTTTGTAAACAGTAACTCTGTATCAATTTCGTCAAAGCCCACTCAAATCTTGAAACATTCGATTAATTGACCTCTCAATCATATTTTCTTACGTGAACACATTTTATTTTTATTTGTTCAAATCTGTAGTGTTATTTCTCAGTGACATCGTCGCTTAACGCTGTACTGATTCGAGTTTCTCAATGACATTTAGATACATTTATATTTCGGCTTTCAAATTCACACCATATTCCCTTGAATGTGTGAGTGTGTAAGTAAGTATGTATATTTTGCCACAATAAATTACATGATATTACATTCATTAGTGTATGTGTGTGTGCGTGCGTCCATTTACAAATGTCAGATGTGAAAATGTAATGAATGTTTCAGAACTGTTTTCAATCAAAAACAAGGAACACAGACACACAGTAGAACAAACATATATTTGCATTATATAATTTTTGCTTTTGCCGGTTTGTTTGTTTGTTTATAATGTTTGTAGTGTTCGTATGTCATTAAATTATGATTGTAGTTCTATATCATAAACTTTGGTCGAATCAAAGCTTACCAGTAATGTTCTTCCATATCTTCATACTATGTAATATTATTGTTCTTAGGCTTTACGAAACTATTGTAACTCACTGTGAAACTTGTGTATGTTTACAAGTGTTTATATCTGTTATGTTTAGATTTCCCTGATGATGGAGTAAGTATCTCCAAAATATATGTAGATAAGATGAACGTGTTCTTCTATCATGCCCTGGTGCTTCTCCTCAGTATTTATATATATATATATATATATATATATATATATATATATATATATATATATATATATATATATATATATATATATATATATACAGTATATATATATATATATATATATATATATATATATATATATATATATATATATATATAATATATATATATATATATATATATATATATATATATATATATATATATACAGTATACCGGTATATATATATATATATATATATATATATATATGTATGTATATATACAAAGTGTATTAATTAAACTCTTACAGACTTAAACTGCTAAGTACCATTAATACAACAAGTTCACTTTATTCTATAAAAAAATACAAAATAGTTATTCATTAATGATTTAAAGGACATACAGTAAAATATTCAGTGCCGTCCAAGCAGGTGCTATAATGGGAACACTGACATTGGTCTCCCCTTTCACCTCCCCCCCCCCCACCAAACTCCTAGTGTATACCTAGGCATGTTGAATTATAAACATAATTAATTTTCGGGGTGAAATATTGTAAGTAATATTCCCTTTATAAACCGTTTACAACTCAGATTATTTCATGGTAATGCCAAAACATTTTTTATTTTTATTTCAACATGGGAAAGACCGAAGGAATCTTGGATGAAGCAAATTACGATCCTCAAGTGGTCTGCAGATATAACTGTCTTATAGTAGTAAAAGAAAGCAATGTTGAAAGATAAATAAAACCAAACAATGTTGGCATCACAAAGTTATTGCATAATGTTATTTATATTGTTGTACAGTCATGAACATTAATTCAAATACAAACTCATTCGAAGCGGTCTCGGGTTGAATCAAATTTCCTTACTCATTTTACTGTGTATTTACATTTTAGAGATTCGTGTAATCAGTTCGAGACTTCAAAATCGATAGGAATTAATTACTACTACTGTACATTATTATTACACTGTAATAATAAGAGATTCATTGATTATTTTTGTCATTCCCACCAACTGATGTAATACAGTTTTGAGAAATCAATTATACCCAACATTTTCATAATTGAGTCTTTATACCAAGACATAAACCATTTCCGTGAATTTCATTCAACATAGGAACGATCAGTTCCCAATGAATCTACGAATCAAGAACTATGCTTCATAAAAGATTGAATTACTTTCTGCTGCGTTCGGATACCCAACCCAGACTTGGGCATCAGCATTATATACCGTGAACAGAGTTACAAATGTTACATATTGTTTTACGCTAATCTGTTGCTTGTAATTAGTATTTTTCTGCTAACCACATAATATCATTACCATATTCTAAGACAACTTTGATATCGTAATTAATAATGTATGAATAGGTAAACCTATACTTTCCCTTTAGTTAAGTCCATAGTAAACATGTTTATCATGCATCATTTATTTTACTTGTAACCCTGTTTTGCTACATTTCTAAATAAGCATGTATCTCATTAATAAGACATATCTGGGAAAATGTGATATTACAATATATGTTCAATTTCCATTTTACATTGTGTTTGTCATAGTCTGTAACAGTTTTTGTTAATACACCCTGTATATATATATATAAATATATACTTTATACAGTACAATACCTTCATACTGAAAACAATATTTATTGAAATACACAATAGTTCGGCTCATATTGAGCCAATTTCAAGCCTGGATAGGGTTCAAAATATGCTGAAACTGTCGTGTTTCTATAATTTATAGTGTTCAATATGTGACTTTAGTTTTCTAAATTTGTATTAAAACTCATTTTGCATTATTTCACTAACACTCCGATGTGATATTTTATGAATAATCTCAATAGATCACATTAGTCTCCAGGAAACGATCGACACCTTAATGGCACGAAAGGTCTTTATACTGACAAAGCAATGGGGCAAAAAGTCTTAAAATTTACAAACTAATGGGGCAAACTTCTTATAATCTCAAAGCTAATGGACTAAACATGAGAGAGAAAAATCAACTACCTCCCCTATAACTGTACTCATTAGTTACCAATTTATGCACAATTTCCATTATTCAGTTATATATTCTATACCAAGAGGAGGCGTACCCCTTCCGTGCTTCTTCACACGCACGTACAGTCACTTATACAAATTCGTGGACCCCCACGTTAGAGCAGGTTTAAAAATGTAATGTTTTTTAGTAGGTACCCAAGAGACAGCCTGGGGATCAGTACAGGGTGGGTGGGGTGGGGGGGGGGAGGGAGGGTGTGTTTGAAATGGGGTAGTGGAGGAAGCTATCAAACTGCCAATTTGTTATTACATAAAGCAATATTTCACACCATTTTAATCACCTACAGCTATTACTTTCACTATGTATCTATATATAATTAATATTTGGTTCACTTTAAACTACCGTATAATACTGTACCGTATACGAGCATACCTATATCTGTCTCTATATTGTCTTTCTCTTTGTTCACTCATCCAACTCACTCTCTGACTCTCTCTCTCTCTCTCTCTCTCTCTCTCTCTCTCTCTCTCTCACTATATCTTCCAGAAGTGTTATAAGCTGATTATCTATTTTAATTAGTTTTGTTGTCTTTGTTATGTGGTTAATTCATATTTCTGCCGATATTGCAAAATCTGTTGCTACATGTTCTTGTTGTTACTTTCATGCAACATTCTGTATAATTTCCAGATTTATTATAGCATTAACTACAGAAGCAATATACCACAGTAAAGTTACAACTATTTGATTGATGTTTACTACATTTTTCCAAATCAATCGACAACGTATGCCATTTATTAGTGTATATAGAATACACTATGCTCAATCTTACATCCATTTACGGGTTTAGTATCTATCCACCTATCCAGCTGTCTAGCTATCCATTTATCTAACAATAAACTCACCAATCCATTTGTTTAACCATTTTTCTGGTTTATTATCTATCCCCCTACCCAGCTGTCTATCTATCCATTTGTCTAACTATAAACTCACCAATCCATTTGTTTAACTAGTTTTCTATCCTATCCATTTGTCTAGTTATATATCCATCTGTGTAACTATTGATTTGTCTAACTATTCACCCACGTATCCACCTGTCTATATAATTAGCCATTCACCTCCATAATCATACATTTGTAGACTATCCACCCTTATGTATATATATATATAGATTACATTTAACTCAGGCACACTATATCTAACCACTGATTTTGAATAAGTTAGTATGCTTCTTGTCAGTCCGAAATAAAGATTTTGTAATAAATTTCAACAATCCAGCTATTTGAGAGACATTTTACGTGAGTCATGTATAGATTATATTCATTGTAATATGGTAATAAAGAATGGACATTTTCTAATCACAATTGTTATATTCAAATGAGGAGAATCATCTTGAAAATTATAGAAAAATCTCTTATCAACTCGCTGGAATGTCGAAAATGAATTCAAAAATATTATTTCGGACTGACAACAGGTATAAAGCATTGTGTCTATGCCACATTATCAATCCACCTGGCGATCTTCCCTTCTCTTTCAACCACACACTTGGGCAGTAAGGTCACGGGTTTAACTAGAATTTGCCAGACAAGGGATCATCGTTTGCATTACTAACAAAGATTGGTGGATATTTTTGGCATTTAACTTGAGAAGACCGGTCCCCCCAAACCAAATACATGACTAATTTTAAAAGAATCAATTGAAAGGTAGTATAATTATAAGGTAGTTTGATGTGTCTATCTAAGAATGTTTCTTGACAACAAACTATGCCGCTTCCTTAGACACAATTGCCTCTTTAAGCTCAACATAATGACACAAGCTTCATAATTATTGTGAACATAATATGAAACACAAGCAAGCATTCAGACAAATGCAGAAGTTACTTATGACAGATTTGTCTAATTCTGAGTAGGCAAAAGCCCTTCGCTTGTATACTGCTAGCCTTGCAAAGGAAAATATGCACAAGGGTGTACTACAGGCTACCAAGCTCCGTCGAAGTCGTACAGGCTCTGACTTGCCATATACATAACTCAGACAACGACCAAAGATACCCTCCACTGTCTAGCATTAAATAGTAATAAAGAACTACCAAATAATTAGAAGCACCCAATAAATATGAATCCATGTGACTATGATTCTAATAACCTCTAAAGCTAGTGCAAAACATATATGTGAGAACAGGCGCTGGTAATACAACTGGCAGACTATGGAAGTCGTTTGCGAGAACCAGAAGGGATGGGTAATTGAATAAAGATAAGAAGTATTGGAAAGAATGAGTTCAGAGAGATGAACAGCAGTAAAGGGGGTTAGATTGGAGACAGAATGCGAGGGACGTCTAGGACCAAGCGCACAATACCATGCTCTGAGGAGAGAAGGAGAGTAGGACCACTGGGCTAGGAGGGCGGCGACCAACCACAGGCCACTACGTCACAGGGACAAGCTGACATCATACATCACGCCAGGCCCGCCGTCCAATAGCGAGCGAGCGAGCCCACCGAGCGAGGAATGCACACGTACATACGCACACACACTACCGCCTCGCTCTCCCCTCTCTCTCTCACGCGCTGCATATTATAATCACTACTATGGATATAAAATACTTCTAAGTGTCACAGACAAGAATAAAGGCAAACACTGATCTGTCTGTGACAACACGAATACTAACAAAGAAAGAATATCGTTCTACGATTATTATAGCCCATTTCACTGCCGTGGCGAGTGCTAGCGAGTCACGAGTACATTCTGGCAAGCTGGCCAGCATAACACCCCGCCCAAGATGTGGGACGTTTTAACCTCAGGTAAACGCCACATCTGACCAGACAGAATGCCCACAAACCCCGCATCACCCAGCTACTCCCCAAGTTGTGAAAAACAAGGCACAATCACAAACATAAAAACACTTCATTATATAAAAAAAAATCTACACAACACTTCTCCAAAATAATAGTATCACTTAACAATGTTACGCTCAACGAGCAAGCTTCACCAAGCCTAGCCTACTAAGAACAAAAACTCAGAATGTCTAAGATTCTTGCTGTAACATACTGCACTTATATACTCTCAAAAGAAAGAGTTTTTATGTGAGGTTTTTGTATTATTTTAACAGTGTTTTTGGCGGCTTTGCACAACAGGGGCAAGCCTAATTTTTTTCCACTCAAACCAACACTGATTGAACGGCGAGGGTTCTCCTTAAACCATACCCTCCCGTGACAAACAATCAGCCAGAACATTATCAGTGCCCTTAACATGCCACACATCCAACTTGTGTTCCGGCAGCAAAACAACACCTGACATTGATAAACTGCCCAGTCCATCACAAGACTGGCACTTCTCTTCGCTCTCGCCGGCAACAGGACCTGCCAATCACCTTTCACTATTTCCACCTTAGTTATAAAAGAGGCAGCCCCGATGCGGCCAATGGGGTCGTCAACTCTGGGTAATGTATAGGCGTCTGTCAGGGATAATGCACCAACACTCTTGCAATCAACACAAACACGGATCTTGCCACTCAACTCAAGTTGCAAAGTCACGGGCAACGACCACTCACGATATCCCTTATCCCTCAGACCCTTCTCCAACAAGTAGTCCAGCTCTGTTTTACGACAGGCTGTCGAGCAGGATTTATACGGTAGGGAGCCAATTTGAGCTTTGCACTGTCTCCAGCCTCCATGTCGGGTGCCCCCCCGGACATCAGGCCTGGAGAATCAACAAACATGCGGACGTACTGCCACAGCCTAGTAAACAACTCCTCTTGGCGCTTAGGAACAAGAGGTTGCAACTTATCTCGAAGAACAACATGCTCATTGCCCTCCCACAACCCAGCCGGGACCGCAGTTTCTAAACTATAGTCTCCCTCCTTCTCCACCTCTGTCCCTAAAACAGCCAGGTCATGAGAGGGACAATCTGTACCACCTGTGCAGTCACTCCCACAGTTCATAAGTGCTAAGGCTTCCCCGCCGATACCGTACATGCGCACCCCCACATTCCTTGTGGCTACATCTGCCTGCGCAGCATCACCACCTTCAGCACCACGGCCAGATACAGTCGGTCTATGGTAGGGCTGTTGCATTTTTATAGGGCAGCAGTGGGAGGCTATGCGACGGTCGGGCGTATCTATTCCATAGTTAACCTCATCAATCTGCTGAATGTCCTGATACTGACCACCACCCTTAGCAGCCATGGGTCGACCCTGAACTGACAACCATGCCAAAGTCTCTTTGCCCACCTTGAACAACTTATACAACGGGGCCAACGTTCTACTCACACCCAAGTGGCCTGCCAGCAGAACATCGTGCACCGCATGAGTTGTGAGGCCTGGGTGCTCGGCAAAAACAGTGGGGTATAAACAGAACAGGTGCCGGATCGCTGCACGCTGTTGCTCAGGCAGGTGCTCAAGCACTTCCACAGCCACCTGACTCGTGTTCCCCGCCCACTGATCCGCCGAGACATGACAATCCCAACTTTCCTCCACCTGTGCCTCACTGCCCCCCTCTCCTTCTCCACCTTGGCCGCTGCAGACCAACACAGGGACAGTAGGCTGTTCAGGTGGGCACCTCACAAACTCCTTCAACAGGTTCACATGACATGCTTCCCCGTCCTCCTTGAGTTCAATAGCCCCGTTCCCACAACTCTCAAGACTAGGATCTTCTAGTTGCATCCGTCGTATATCAGAGGGTGCCAACCTGTCCAAGGGCTCCTGGAGCAACTTGTGGCCACCCCCGATACTGGGTTGCTCAAGCCTAGTCTGTTTCACCTGGGAACATTCCTGTCGCGGAGTTCTATCACGCCCGACCATGTCACTAGGGGGGACAGGTTCTGGGGCCACTCCGGACCTCAAAAATGGTGCAAGTACCGAGTCAGCAAGGAGTGTCGCTGGGTCCAAACTCTTAACCCGACCACCAGCCTTGACTTTCTCCTTCCGACCCTTCCTCTGCAGGTCTGAAACCTGGGTACTAGGCTGTGACACCTGAGCGGACTGAGATCGGGTGACAGCACACGCCCTCTGCTGCATCTGGCACCTCTCGAGCCCCTCTTGCCCCTCCCTACTCGTGTCGGCCGCCCTCTCGGCAACGACTAAGGGTGGAACCTCGGAAGTAGGCACCGCAAAGTCATTACCGAGAAGGAGGTCGACCCCCTCAACTGGCAATTTCTCTACAATTCCCACATCCAACTCCCGTGTCACACCATCCACCACAAGCTCCACTCTCACCAGCGGGTAAGACCGCACAGCATTGATGCCTTGAACCACTACAACCCGAGCTGCGTTAATAGGCTTACCAGTGAAGTTCTTAAGTAACGTCTGGGAGGCACCCGTATCACGCAACAACTCAAGCCTATGTTCCACACCAGCCCACCTCACAGTGCCATGTCCCCTATGACCACAAAAAGCATCTCAGACGGGTAGCGAGCCCTCCTCATGCTTCTTCACCGACTGTGACTTCGCAACCGGCGATTTACCCCGGGCAAACGCGGAAGACCTCAAAGACACCCCGATGTTGCTCACTAGAGACACCACCGCTGTAGACTGTGTGCTCGGACAAGAGCGCGCAATATGCCCCTTATTATGGCACTTAAAACACTCCACCTCACTCATTGACTTCCCCTGGGGTGAGGAAGGGCCATGGCCTTTCTTTAACAAGAAGGATTTCGACTTGGGTTCAAAATTGGCAACAGTGCTCTTAGTAGGATAATTTGTTGTATCATTAGTTCGGGGGGGTGGGGTGGTACGCCCCTTGTTACCTGCCTCAGCTCTCTGGGCAGACTCGCACCCACGAATTAACGACAACCTGAGGTCAGCTAACTCAGCCGCCTCCTGCAGAGTTTTAGGTTGCTTTTCTTTCAGGTTAAGAGTCAAGTCACTGCCAGAGCATTTATAGAATTGTTCGAACAACACTAATTGCTTCACCCCATCAAAAATAGTTGCTTTCTCCGACCTCAACCAATTCTCAAATGCATCTGATAGGTCTCTAGCGTGTTCCTGGAAAGTACTCTCCTTTTGCTTAGGAACAGCCCTAAACTTCAGCCTATAGGTCTCTGGCTGCAACTCATACGCCCTCAGGACAGCCTCTTTCAATGCCTCATAATTCACACAGGAATCTAGGGGCATCGTACGCCTTGAGTGCTTTCCCCGTCAATCGTGAAGAAACAAGGGCTGCCCATTTCTCCTCGGGCCATTGGTACTCCCGGCATTTTTTCTCAAAACGGAGAAAGAATTCTGTAACACCTGACTTATCAAACACTGGCACCAACTTTAGTAGATGCGACAGGGACTGGTCATGGGGTCGACCCCCCTGGACGAAACGGTTCCCCGTCACCTCTATACGAGTTTTCTCTAGGTCAACATCGGCACAATACTTTGCAGACTCCGCCTGATATTTATACTTGAGCTCTGCTTCATGCTTTCGCTGCTCGAGCTCAGCCTCATGCTTATATTTGAGGTCAGACTCATGCTTTCGCTGCTCGAGCGCAGCCTCATGCTTTCGCTGCTCGAGCTTGGCCTGTCGCTCCTGCTGCTTAAGTTTGGCGAGCTCGAGCTGAAACAACATCTCGAAAGACAAACCCTGAGGAGGAGGTGCTACTACCGGGGACCCACCCAGTGAGTCACCTAGAGGCTTACCCAACCGCCAGCGGACATCGGCCTGCGGGAACGTACTCGGCTCCGGAACCCGAGGCGGCGCCATGATAGGAGTTGAGTGGAATGGGGGCTGGGACGAAGGTGCCCCAGCTCCCGCTCCACCCGAAGCCTCACGCACCCTACCCAGCACACAGGCAACCAGCTCACTTCTTGACAAACCGCTAGTGCAAGAAAACCCTAAGACCGTGGCTATACACTGCAGTCCGTACCAGTCCAGCCCCGACACCCGGTCCGCCGACAGAGGCTCCTCCAAAAACTTCCGAGCATCCTCCTCACCGTTCACCACCCGAACACCGTCAGACAACTCCACCTTCTCTACCTTCTCCCAAATGGGAGAAACGTTATAGACTGCATCACCATTGATTCATTTAAACTCCGCCTAGACAAATATCTGGCATCAAACCCACGACTGACTGCGTTTGTAAATGAATAACTTTATTTTATTCCCCCCTCAGTTACTAACCCATCTGTCCCCTACTAACTTCCTAATCCTGCCACGGACATTAGTTCCAGGGCAGTAATTCCCTTTCCAATGTTCCCTTACCCACTCTAAACCACTGTTTGGACACTTGATCCTCAGTGTTTTGGAGGACAAGCAACCTAGAAGGGTCACTAGATCTGTTGTTGCTTGATTTCCTTTGTACTCCTTTGTACTCCTTTGTACTCCTTTGTACTTCTCGCCTGTCTCTCGCACTGTGCCCTCACTATCCTCAAACCCGTCCAGTGACGACATGATGGAGTCAACAAAAAAAAATCTCAAGTCAAGACTAAAGTAGCCTAACTCTCGCGTAGCTTTATTCACAAAAAATATTCGAAGGTGTTTTTAAGTGCAATACTAGGTCACCAATAAACTCCAACAAGTTCCATATATCCTCAAAAACAATGTCCACTGCCAACACTGCGAGAAATAAATCGAACCCAAAAATGGCGAATAAGATTTCTCCCCAAAAAAATCCTGTAAAACTCAGTTCACTATATCCTGGACTAAGGTCGCCATTTGTTACGACCGGCACAACGAAATAAACAAGGGCACTTAATATTGGACTATAAGATAGGCTAGATCTGCAACAACGGTACGCTAATTCCAAACCCTCGAACTATGAAGCCGGTGAACAAAACACTTAAACCCTCCAGAGTTAATTTACTGGATAACAGGGTATCAATTAACTGGGTTTAGTGCACTTCTACAAAGGCTTTCCGGTGACGGCAAAGCCTACTCACAACAAGAGTAATTACGTTAATAAAAAGGTCTCAAGTAATAACAATGCTTAAATAAACTATGACAAGATTTAATAAAAGGTTATATGCTTACGTTATCTTTAGTGTGAGTCTGAACTCAACACTAAACTCTTCAATGCTCTATGAAAACACTTGAAGTCTAGTCCTACAGCAAACAGATATGGAATCTTCTAAAAAACGGCTGATGCTCTAAGATGCTCGTCGAATATAGAACAGAAATAATGCAGGGGCAGGACACCAAAGCGTGTATCCTAGATACACCAAAAAGTAGGATACATATATATATGAAACAAGAGGGTGAAACAACTCTGTGACAGCACTAATAACAGTAGCTCAAAAACAGTACTTCCTTAGCCAAAGTAACAGCCATACTGGGTTACGCACTATGCATCAACCTAGGCAAAAACAATACGTGAATAATTGCTAAAGCATACGCAGTTAAAGTTAATAAACAATATGCTGTCTTTCTTACTAATAAAGTCTAGCAGCGGTATAAAGGTACAGGGAGCCTAGGCAGACCTCAAGCATGCTCGCAGCCTACTGTCTCCCCTGAACAGATTTCCCTTATCTTACGTTCAGTGACTAGGAGGCTCTCTTAGTAAGTCCAGATCTCAAGTATCTGGTCTTACCCTGGTGCTCCTCAAAGGTCAACAAAATGAGTTATCAAGCATACAAGCAAGAGTAGGCAAAAGCCCTTCGCTTGTATACTGCTAGCCTCGCAAAGGAAACTATGCACAAGGGTGTACTACAGGCTACCTAGCTCCGTCGAAGTCGTACAGGCTCTGACTTGCCATATACATAACTCAGACAACGACCAAAGATACCCTCCACTGTCTAGCATTAAATAGTAATAAAGAACTACCAAATAATTAGAAGCACCCAATAATATGAATCCATGTGACTATGATTCTAATAACCTCTAAAGCTAGTGCAAAACATATATGTGAGAACAGGCGCTGGTAATACGACTGGCCGACTATGGAAGTTGTATGCGAGAACCAGAAGGGATGGGTAATTGAATAAAGATAAGAAGTATTGGAAAGAATGAGTTCAGAGAGATGAACAGCAGTAAAGGGGGTTAGATTGGAGACAGAATGCGAGGGACGTCTAGGACCAAGCGCACGATACCATGCTCTGAGGAGAGAAGGAGGGTAGGACCACTGGGCTAGGAGGGCGGCGACCAACCACAGGCCACTACGTCACAGGGACAAGCTGACGACATACATCACGCCAGGCCCGCCGTCCAATAGCGAGCGAGCGGACCCACCGAGCGAGGAATGCACACGTACATACGCACACACACTATCGCCTCGCTCTCCCCTTTCTCTCTCACGCGCTGCATATTATAATCACTACTATGGATATAAAATACTTCTAAGTGTCACAGACAAGAATAAAGGCAAACACTGATCTGTCTGTGACAACACGAATACTAACAAAGAAAGAATATCGTTCTACGATTATTATAGCCCATTTCACTGCCGTGGCGAGTGCTAGCGAGTCACGAGTACATTCTGGCAAGCTGGCCAGCGTAACAAAATGTTGAGGTACGGTGGTGAGATAGTGATCGAATGGGTATGGAAAATGTGCAAACTAGCATGGGAGAAAGGGAGTACACCAGATGACTGGAAGACTTACATAATAGTCCCCCTATATAAGGGCAAAGGCGAAAGACGAGTGTGTGGTAACCACCGAGGAATACGTCTTCTAAGCGTAGTAGGGAAGGTATACAGTAGGGTAGTGATTGAGAGAGTGAGAGTGAGAATGGAGAAATTGATAGGCAACGAGCAGGGAGGTTTTAGGAAGGGAAGAGGATGTGTAGATCAGATTTTTACCCTGAATTGTGTTGTGGAGAAATATCTGGAGAAGAAACAAAAGGTGTATGTTGCCTTTATGGACTTGGAGAAGGCAAATGACACAGTGGATAGAGAAGGTTTGTGGAAATTACGTAGAATATACAGAGTAGATGGCAAGTTGCTGAAAGCAGTGAAGAGCATGTATGAGGGTGCAAAGGCGGCAGTACATGTGGAGAGTGCGCAGAGCAAGTTCTTTGACCTGAATGTTGGTTTGAAACTGAGGTGTGTGATGTCCCCGTGGTTGTTTACTGTATATATGGATGGAGTCATGAAAGAAATACTAGGAAGAGCAGTGGATGTTGGTGTATCGCTGAAAAGGGAGGGAAATGAGTGGAAGCTACCTATACTGCTGTTTGCGGATGATACAGTTCTGATGAGTGATAATGAATGGGAGTTGCAGGGTCTGGTAAATGAGTTTGGAACAGTGTGCAAAAAATGGAATCTGAAGGTAAATGCGGGGAAGAGCAAGGTTATAGTCTTCGAAAGGGGTGAAGTCACAGTGTGAGGTGAAGCTGAACGGTCAGGCTAAGGAGATCGTCAACTCTTTTAAGTATCTGGGCAGTGTGTTGAGTAAACATGGGACTATGGATGAAGAAGTGCGGGAGAGGGTACAACAGGGGAAGAGGGTTGTAGGAACCAAGAGTGAGAGCAGTGGAAATGAATTACTTAAGAAGTGCGAGCGGAGTTACATGGAGGGATAGAGAGACTAATGAAGAAGTAAGAAGGTGGTGTGGTATGGAGGTAGATGTGCTGGAAAGTGTGAAAAGGAACAACTTCAGATGGTTCGGCCGAATGGAACGTATGGAAAGCGAGAGAATGACTAAGAGGGTGTACGAGAGCGAGGTGGAGGGACAGAGATGGAGAAGTAGACCGAAGGAGAGGTGGAAGGATGGAGTGAGGAAGTATATGAACGAAGGCGGTGCTGGTTGGGGGGAGGGGCGTAGACTGACTGGGGACAGATGTGCATGGGGGCGGTTCGTTCGTGGCCACCCCTTTGGGGATTACGGCGTCAGGCAATAGATAGATAGTTTTTTTATAAGTCTGAAGGAACGAGTGATACAATACTTCATCATACACTACTTAGATGTTTTAATTTATATTTCCTTTAGATATGGTTTAACTCCTCTGTACCAGCGACGTCTTTGTAACTATATTCTAGCTATATTTAGACGATTTTGTGCAGTTTAACAAGGATCTGTGGTAGTAAAAAGGGTTAAGTGAGATAGTTCAAAGCCTATTACTTGCTGGAGGCCCTTTTTAAACTGAATAAAATCGTCTAATAGTGGCCAGAAAAAAGTCAAAAGGGCGTCACCGGTACTGAATAGGTTAAATACGGATCTCATTTAACGAAACGAAACGCAAAAATATCCCACTTTACACAGAATATATTTGTGTGGTTTATCCAACATTTTCTTATAATTAAAAGTAATAGGAACATCCATAATTAATTGATTATGAAGCATTATAGCTATATTTGTCAGGGCCACCACTGATTCCTCTATAGCTTATTTAATCATCCAATGGTGATGCGTTGAATAAATGGTTTTGTGTCTGTTTATTTTGTTCTCTCTCCTTTAGTCAACTTATCGCAACGGGCAGAAAACGAAAACTACAGACCATTTGTTGGGGTCGTTTTGAAGTATTGATACCTTTGTTCATAATACAAGATTTAGCTGTTTCCCTATCCTCTTCTTTTAGACTGAACACTGGTTTAGAAATTACAGGCAACTTAAAAATACAACTATACAATACATCATGCTTTATTTAAAAAGACAATCTTATATACTGTATATGTAGGCTAATTATCTAAAACAAGTTTGTGGGACCTGTTGTATAGAACAATGTTAAACAATACAGTCAATAAAAAAAGAAAAAAAAAACATAGCGAAAATATAGGGATAAGATATATTCGAAACTCGAACAGAATAATTACCAAAGAAAAGATTACTGGAAAAAAATAGAGTATAAGAGAATGAGCTACATTTAATAATAAATTACGAAAGTATAATATGGAAGAGTTAAAAAAGTTAAGAAACTAAATTAAAAGAAGGATAGAAAGTCACCTTGAAGGGGAAAGCATGATATTTGAGAGAGAGAGAGAGAGAGAGAGAGAGAGAGAGAGAGAGAGAGAGAGAGAGAGAGAGAGAGAGAGAGAGAGAGAGAGAGAGAGAGAGAGAGAGAGAGAGTACAAAGGAGTACAAAGGAAATCCAGCAACAACAGGTCTAGTGACCCTTCTAGGCTGCTTGTCCTCCAAAACACTGAGGATCAAGTGTCCAAACAGTGGTTTAGAGTGGGTAAGGGAACATTGGAAAGGGAACTACTGCCCTGGAACTAATGTCCGTGGCAGGATTAGGAAGTTAGTAGGGGACAGATGGGTTAGTAACTTAGGGGGGGGATAAAATAAAGTTATTCATTTACAAACGCAGTCAGTCGCGGGTTTGATGCGAGATATTTGTCTAAGCGGAGTTTAAATGAATCAACAGTGCTGCAGTCTATAACGTCTCAGGGAAGCCCATTCCACAAGTTGACAACTCGATTGAAGAAGAAATTCTTAGATTCGTGTGAGTTAAAAGATTTACCAATAATTTTGAAAACGTTTCCTGCGTGTAATTAGATTGGTCGATAGTGAAGTACTTACTACAGTTCATATTGTCGATGCCTTTGATGATTTTGAACACTTGAATTAAGTCACCTCTTAATCTGCGCTGGGTTAAAGGAAATAGATTTAATTCTCTAAGACGCTCTTCGTATGGTTTGTTCTTTAGGCTAGGTATCATTTTGGTAACTCTACGTTGAACTCGTTCTAGCTTGTTTATATCTTTTTGGTAATAAGGGCACCAGGATTGAACGCAGCATTCCAGAAGAGGGCGGACTAAGGAATTGTAAAGGGTTAGGATAACTTCTTTGGATTTATGCTCAAATGACCTGCCTATAAAGCCAATTATTTTGTTTGCCTTCTTAACAACTTCTGAACATTGTTGACTCGGTTTTAGGTTACTCGTTATTGTTACTCCCAGATCGGTTTCTCTGTTTACATTCTTAAGCTGAGTGCCATTCATCGAATAGTTTGCTTTCTCATTTAGGTATCCGATATGTAGTACTTTACATTTATCCACATTGAAACTCATTTGCCAAATTTGGGCCCAACATGACAATTTATCTAGATTGTGTTGCATATCATCAACTTGTTCTTTTGAGAGTACGCTATTTGCAATTTTTGTATCGTCATCAAATTTTGAGATTGTACAGGTGAGACCCTCATCTATGTCGTTGATGTAAATTAGAAAGATAATTGGTCCTAGTACCGATCCCTGGGGTACCCCGCTACCTACATTGGTCTATTTAGATGCCTTACCGTTTATGACTACTCTTTGCTTTCTGTCGCTGAGCCAATTTTCTATCCATTTCAACACACCGTCTTGTATTCCATGCGCTTTTAGTTTTAGCAGTAAACGTTTGTGGGGAACTTTGTCAAAGGCCTTTTGAAAATCAAGGTATATAATATCTACAGCTTTACTCTCATTGTAGAGGTTGAGGATATCGTGGAAGAAGTCTAAGAGGTTTGTTAAACAGGAACGTTTTTTCCGATAGCCCTGTTGACTATCTTTAAGTAAGTTATTTGCCTCTAAGTGATTTACGAGTCTGTCTCTTATGACCGTTTCTAGCATTTTACATACAACTGAGGTTAAGCTAAGAGAGAGAGAGAGAGAGAGAGAGAGAGAGAGAGAGAGAGAGAGAGAGAGAGAGAGAGAGAGAGAGAGAGAGAGAGAGCACTAGGTAGAGCTAGTGCTGGACCTGATATGTTGCTACATCATAAGAATGAGGGCTTGAAAGTTTCCTCCACTACCCCATCTCGCACACACCCTCTCTTCCCTCCAACCCCACCTCCCTGTACTGAGCCCCAGGCTGTCTCTAGGGTACCTACTAAAACACAATCCATTTTTATCAACTCTCTCACATGGGGTTCTACAAATTTTTATGAGTGACTGTACCGCGTACCGGTCCTATGCGCACGAACAACCACAATCACAAACACACACTCATTACTCTCTCACACACTCACACTAATATAAACACAAGCACACACAAACACTAACCCATTCTCTTTCACACACACACTCACACTGGCGCAGCCAATCACACACATGCACGACCAAACAAACAAACACACACACACACACATACACACTCTTCATCTGTCCCCCATATTTCTCTTTCACAGACACACACTCCTGTCACACTCTCTCTCTCTCACACACACACACACACAGAGGAACACGCGCGAGCAATAATACGATTGGAGCGAGGCCCACCAATGCTGAAACGACGGAACAAGCAGTTGCCAGCGATCGTAAACCAACAGAGGCGATACATTGGATGGTCCTGGAGAGTGGAGGGTAGGGGAGATACAAGGGAGATGGATAAGACACAGGGATAAAGAGTACATAGGCTAGTAGGGTGATAGCCATGGATAGTAAATAGGCTTGCAGGGTAAGACAATTTTCCAAGATATTTTGAGTAAGATATATATAGTAAATAGAAGAGGAAGATGAGGATAGTAAAGCTAGGAAAGGAAGTAATGGTGAAGGGATAGAGAGCAGAAATATTGAACACGATCGTAAGTAAACCAACGGAGGCAATCAATTGGATGATGGTCCTAGGAGAGTGGAGGGAAGGAATAGATAGTAGGAATGATTGTATGGTGAAGGGATGGGTAGAAGATAGGCTGGTAGAGTGAGGATATGGCTAACAAATTCAATATGAGGGAGGCTAGTTGAGTAAATAGACAGATGATTTATGATGAATTATTGGCTAAGTGGTAGACAGGGTGGCAAGTTTAGGGAATATATAGAGATAAATTGATAGGGTGATCACTGATCATGGATAATCAAATGAGACGAATGTGCATAAGTGAAGGGAAGGAGGCAAGGAATTGATGGTAGATAGGCGTAGGATGATGGAATAGAAGCAAGGTAAACTTCTAAGCTAAGCTGTAAATTATGAAGAAAGCATAAACAATTTAGTATAAGTATAATACAAAGTATGCATACACGTTTATTTATATATCTATTGCCGGATACCTTACTCCCCTCTATGAGGGTGGCCATATACAAAACGCCCCCAAGCGGACCTATTCTCTGTGAGAAGGAAAACCCCTACCAGTGTATTGAAGAACTTACAGGATTGACCAGTCAACTTGGGGTATGTTCGACTCCGAGGCCCTATAGGTATCTTTTTAGCACTATTTTGCTACAGTGGCGTGCGGCTAGTCCATCCACTAACCTGCTTCACCCTTAGGTAAGCAGTACGGATTTGTATATGGTTTACTCCTCTAGACAGGTTGCAAACTAAGGCTGAAGAGTCCCATCCACCTGAATCTTTATAAGGTTGTCTCCCCTAGATGGGTTACCGACCAAGGTTAACGAGTCCCATCCACCCGACAAAGTAGAGGCAAGAAATATATTAAATAGTAGGGTCATTTGCTTGGAATCCGTGACCATTTTGTTCCTACCTTTTTCTCTCGATGGATTTGACAACCTGAACCATTTTAAGGAAAATTAGCTCCTATGAAAAATGACGGCTAACTCTGCTAGAGCCCAATATTCAAAATGGCCGCCAACGCCATCTTGAAAAACATGAAATGTAATATCTCTGGCATCAGATGAGCTACAAGGACGAATGAGGTGTCCTTTTTCACTAATTCTGGCATTACAAATCCACTGGAATGGTTATTGTATTGTATTGTATTGTATATTGTATTGTTATTGTATTGTATTATACTAATTGTACATACTAATCTGCCACTTCACTGTCACTACATGATTCACTGTATGAGCCACTATCAGAATCACTGTCCTCACTTTCGCTGCTATCATCACTGTTGTTCTCTGCCTGCGGTGTATATCTAATATTACTGTTTCAGATGGATCGCATGCCCATCTGATGAAAATCGCCGACTTGTGAAGTGGCCGAAATAATGGATAATAGAAGAGAGAGTGAAGAGTTACCAGACAAGACATTAAATGAATACGAGTGCATTTTACTCTGTGGTAAGCGATGTACCACAGATGATCGTTTGGAAAACATTACACCTGAGAAGTGGGAATCCATCCGGGAAAAGTCTTTACAATGGAAAGAACTTGATAAGTTTCAACATATATATGAAAATGTGGATTGGGAGAAGGGACCAAAGGGTCACCACATGCATAGCACTTGTTACGCATCATTATCCAGCAAGCGCAAGCTCTCTCAAGCCGAAAAACGCAAACACAAATCCAAGGAACGTCTTGAAAGAGATGAAGCATCAGATCAAGAAGACCCTTCCCCAGAGGCCAGTGCACCTAAAAGGCTCTGCTCCAGTACAAAGTACAAAGTCTATCTATCTATCTATATGCTCAGGCCCAATCCCCATTTTGGGGGTAGCCGAAAAGTACAAAGTATTAAGTACAATTAGTTCAAAGAATGTGTCGATGTTCACAATATGAAGTTTTGACAAATGGATCGGGTTAAGGCGTTCTTTGATGAAAATTGCAACACCACCTCCACTTTTATTAATTTGTCTTTTCTCAAACATTAAACAACCGGGAAGTGAATACTCTGCTAAAAAGGCTCTGTATTCTGTATTTAGCCAAGATTTTGTTATGCCAATTAAGTCATAATTTCTGTAAACACTAGTTCCTCTAAATCTGAAAATGTATTGCGTATGCTACGAGCGTTTGCATAATAACACCTTCAAACATGTAGTTTTAGAGCTCACGGAACACTCCTTAATCAAATTTTTTGTTCTGGTCGGATCTACATTTACATTAATGGCTGTTGTTGGTCCTCGATCTTCATCCCTCGCGGTTTGGGATTTGGATTTTGTTGATGGAGCTTTATCCAAATTTGTGATTCCTGACGGAATAGCATTTAAGTCTTTCGCAGGTCGCCGTCCTCGCTGTCTTCGGTTCTCCTTTCTGGTTGTCCAGTGTTGAGTCAATTTCTTCTCTGAAAATCCTTCACCGCATCGTTGAGAAGAGGTCCAAAACATGCTGCTCCCACCTGGTTCAGATAAACTTCATTGTCCGGAAACAGATAGTCATCGTAGTAGAAATTGTCTCAGGTGTCGACGAATCCCACATTGTCCTTTAGAGAGAGAGACCTACATTGATACACAGACCACAAGGTCCTTACTAGGCAGTAGGAGAGAGAGAGAGAGAGAGAGAGAGAGAGAGAGAGAGAGAGAGAGAGAGAGAGAGAGAGAGAGAGAGAGAGAGAGAGAGAGAGCTACATAGATACACAGACCACACAGACCTCAAGGTCCTTACTAGGCAGTCTCTCTCTCTCTCTCTCTCTCTCTCTCTCTTTATCCATCTATTCTCCTTTTCATGTTAACATTAATTTTGTGTCATCCTTTCATTCATTAAATTCCCTGGTTTGCCTTAATTGTTTTCTTTCCTTTTATAATTAACTTCTTCCGAACTTCTCTTCTGTATTTCTGTTTGTATTTTCCCTTCCTCTGTTTGTCCTACTTCCACCGTGTTTCTTTCCTTTTGTTCTTTTTATACTTTCGCACTTCTTCAAACCTTACCTCTAATCGTCCTTCCTTCCTTCGATCTTTTCATCCCTTCTTCTTCCTTCAGTCCTTCCCTATTTCATTTTTTTCTTGGGTATCTGTATAAACCATTTATTTCTCCAAAACCCTAAAATTCTAAATATTCAGTAGGATTCACTTATTCAATATTTCAAGGGAGATATAAAGGCTGAATGTGAGAGATAATCCCTAGTGCCATTTGTTGAACAGAAACATGGAAGCTATTTCCCTAGATATATAGAGTATACACTTGACTAAACAAAATCGGACCCACACTGTGAATTTCTGCTTGTAGGTAAAAACAGCTAAGGGGGTAGTTGTTATTTATTGGTCTACTTCTATATTAATTTATTTATTATATAGTAACCTCGCTAGATCTTCATCAAGCATTAACAAACAATAATAAATAAAAAAAAACACCCCCTATGCCTTCAAGATATATTTGTACATTTTTCGGCCGAAGTTCCTCTTAGAAAAACAGGGGGCAAAAGTCTGCTATGCAGACTTTTGCCCCCTGTTTTTCGCCTCCTCTGATCCTCCACCCTCTATATATACCCTTCCTGTTTACCTTTTATATCATTCCTTCCTTACTTGATAATGCTGGTTGTCCAGTGAAACGCGTCGTATATCCTGTATCTTCATGTACTTTAATGTAACCCTGTACCACCATGAATTTTGCTCATCTCCTTCATCTACTTCCTGCCACCCAGCGAAAACTCATCAGAGACCTGGAAACTTTGAATAATAAAATTTCCAACGCAGAAATTGCCATTTCTTTCAACCTCGTATGCATTAAAGAAAATTTATTACCTGGCTTTACCAACATATATATATATATATATATATATATATATATATATATATATATATATATATATATATATATATATATATATATATATACTGTATATATATACCGGGTATATACAGGGTGTTTTAAAACAACACTGCCAGAGTATGACGACCACATTGATAACAATATATAATACACATATTTCTATTCTATTTTTACCAAAAATATATTGTAACGGAGATAAATGGTTATTTAGAAATGTAGCAAAACAGGTTTCTGAGCTCAGCACAAAACATATGATACATAATATGAATGATTACCAAGTAAAAAAGGTAAAGAGGAGATATCTAATGACCTAATCACATATGAATAATTACAAAATCAAAGTAACATAAAATTGGTAATGATATTTTGCAATTAGAAGAAAACTGCTAAGTATTATAATCCAAGTAGCGTAAAAAGATATGCACCATTTGTAACGATGACCAAGAGGTAAAATAATGAATCTCAAGTCTGAGTCAGGTATCCGAACACTCCTATAGGTAATTTAATCGTTCATGAAACTGTTTGAATGGGAAAAAATTGTTCCTGCGCAATTTACTGTTTCAATACAAATACCTCATTACGTTACTATTATCACAGAGTACTACCGAAATATGTCTATCAGTTTTATGGTTGAAGTTTGACGATTTTACGTAGCTGTAGACATACAAGTATACGGTGTTCACTAATGAATATTTAAAATCATCGAATGGTACCCAAAACAAACAATTTACGTCACTTGGACTTAACGAGTATAAAATAACAAAGGCAGAGACACACCTAAATAACGACAATCCATATTTATGTGATATTAAAAGGTAAATAAAATCACTATGACAGAAGAAGATAGCACCATGGCCGAGCAGATGATTAAACACATGAGAAGATTCGTTATGACTCCAAAGCTTCGAAGAAAAACTCGAACTGGGATGGGAGGCAAGAGGTAGGCTATTTGGGGGGGGGGGGGACACTAGCCCGTGTTCGGATTATAGCTCATACCTGGGTGTCACTAATTATTTTACTCTATGCGGTTTAAATCATTAATGGTATATTATTTTGCATTTTGTCCTTAGATAATCTTCTTCGTTATTGTATTTACTAATTAGCAGATGAGGTCTGGCAGTGTTGTTTTAAAACACCCTGAATATATACAGTATATATATATATATATATATATATATATATATATATATATATATATATATATTACACTATATTATATATAGTAGATAGATAGATAGATGTATTACGTGTACAGACAAAACATACAGTATACTGTATTCTGTACTTACCTGAAGCTGCGTATGTCCACCACACGTTCCCGCTGGCTTGAAGACCTGACATTAGAAACAGTAAATATTGAGTAAGTTGGCAAAGTTTCCGTTGCCATCATCTACATACATATAAACATAAACATTTCACCGTATGTACAACGTTCAAGTTAACATTACGAATGAGAGATACCAATAATGATTATGATATTTCGAAAGAAATGTGTAATAGAGTAAACTACCAAACTTAAGAGCGTCTGTGGTAAATCGATGCACATATACTGTATACAAACACAAAATGTAATGAGTAAGTGGAGAGACTGTGTAAGACAGGCTTTGGATGATAGAGGAATGACTATAGATCAGGCAAGGGAAGTGGTAATAAACAGGAATGAATGAAGAATGCTTGTGAATAGATGAGTGAACACGTGGTCATTTGGAGGAAGGGGTCGGGCGCAAGTTGGACTAGATAATAGTCCATCAGGCGCCTGGCCCGGGGGAGACGGTTTATATGAAGGGTGCGCCTGGAAGTGTGGTGGGTGGGCTTGTGGTTTCGCTCTGCTACATGTCTGCCTGCTGAGATCGGAACCTCTTCGGGTGGTCGGGGGCTGGGGAAGTGCTGGAGAGACCTTGGTGACCCTGGTCTCTGGGTCTTTTCCTGGATGACCTAGATGTGTGTGAATTTGTATTTTGTTTTTGTGTGTTCATTGTTTCCTGTTGTGTTTTGTTCCTATTCTGGGGTCTATCATGAGTCGGCCAACCCCAGAAAAAAATAAAAAAGGGAAATGAGGGAAAACAGAAAAGAACAAAAAATAGGAAAAGTGGGGATTGGGCTTGAGTATATACAGTAGAATAGATATATTATTATTAAAATAGGGATTCGCACCAAGCCTAAAAAGACTATGTGGCACCAAAAGAAACTTTGTGGAAAAAAAAAACATCGGAGTTGTTGTGGGGCTGGGCGCAATACGGAGTAGAGGAGAAGAAGACTAGGAAACACTAATTAAAGAAGCTGAAGGAGACGGGTATGGAGGAGAAACCGCATAAGATGTGGGAGGGAGAAAGTGGGGGACTCTCCAAGCATATCGGCTAAGACAAGGGGGCGATTAAGGGAGGATATGAAGGGGAATGCCCGCCGTCGGGCATTGGAGAAACGCGGACAGTCGATCAGGAGAAGCTGGACAGACACTGGAATATGGCAGCAAGGATAGAGCGTGGGGACATCACAGGACATCAAATGACCATGCGTGAGCCTGGTGTGGCCGAGCCAAAGACGGGCTAGAGCGGTCTCCCATCGACGATTGCGATGAGAGGAAGACTTCCAAGGTAGGACGGAAGGTTTGACAGAAAGCAGTTTGACATCAGACACCCTCATGGAGGTCCATGCGTCCTGCCAGCGCTGACGTAGTAATTGAGTAACACGCGGGAAGTAATCAGAAGCAGGAATACGCCGTGGCACGAGTCGGTGAGAGGTAATAGCAGAGCGGGCGAAAAAATCAACCCGCTCATTGCCAGGCACTCCAACATGACTAGGGACCCAACAGAAAGACAGGGACTTCAATTTAGTAGCGATGCGGAACAACCATTCCTGAATCTCCAGCACTAAGGGGTTAACAGCGGGAAGAGACTGAATACTCTGAAGAGCACTAAGGGACTCACTAAAAATTACAAAGGTATGCAGGTGTGAACAAAAAATAGTACGTAGGGCAAATAAAATAGCAAATAACTCGGCCGTAAAGACACTAGCACATGATTGGATGTGACGTTGGAAGGTCCGGTCTGGGAACACAACCGCAAACCCTGTACCGGCGGAGGTCTTGGAACCATCAGTGTACACTGGAACGGCTGAAGAGTGGTGTAGCATATGTTCCGCAACCTGAGCATAAAGCAACTGTGGGGTTGAAGAGGCCTTAGAGGGGGGGAGGGCAGCTGTACAAACTGTAGGGCGAGGGAGTAGCCATGGGGGGAACTCTGACTGTCGGAGGGGTAGCACCGATGGAATGGGAAAAGAGAAGGAGGCTAGTAAAGCAGAGACCCGACCGGGGAACGAAGTAGCAGACACTGATGGGGCTAAGCCGGAAGCCGTGGGAGGAAAACCAGCCGAACTGTGTTGCAGAAGGCGAAGATGACATCAAAGGGTCAGTTTATCCCGCCTGGATGATAGCGGTGGGACACCTGATTTAGCATAAAGGCTAATAACCGGAGTAGAGCGAAAAGCCCCTAGCGACCAGCGCAGACCGTGATGGTGAAGGGAGTCTAGGCGCTTAAGGTTTGTACGTGCAGCGGAGGCATATACCTGGTAGCCATAATCGATCTTGGAGAGAATAAGCGTTGTATGAAGGCGCAGAAGAGTCGTCCGGTCCGCACCCCAAGACAAGTGGCTAAGGGTTTGTAAGAGTTGAAGCCGTCGGGTGGTGGAGGTCAGTAACGAAGTAATGTGCGGGTACCATGTCAACCGAGTATCGAAAATGAGACCTAAGAATGGAGCTGAGGACCTGTAAGGCAGAGGGCGGTTATACAACGTAAGAACAGGATGCGGGACTGTATGGCATTTTGTGAAGATGACGGCACAAGATTTCGAGGGCGAAAACCGAAAACCATTCCCACTGCGCAGCTGCATCGATGGCCTTCTGCATGAGAGTTTGTAGGGCAGCGATATCCAAACCCACAGCGTAAATAGCGAAGTCGTCCACATACAAAGAAGCACAGACACCAAGAGGGAGAGAAGAAATAATACCATTAATAGCTAGGATAAAAAGGATGGTACTAAGAACACAACCCTGTGGGACACCGTCGTGTTGGGAGAATGTTCGTGAGAATGTATTCTGAAGCTTGACTCGGAAAGTACGATCACGGAGAAAGTTCTTCAAGAATACCGCCATGTTGCCAGACACACCAGAACGTAAAAAGGTATGAAGGATGTATTTCCAGGCAGTATCATACGCTTTTTCAAGATCGAAGAATACAGCTAAAACTGACTTAGTGTCCGAAAAGGCGTCGCGGATAGAAGCCGCCAATCTCAATAATGGGTCCAAAGTACTACGGCCCTTGCGAAAGCCATATTGAAAAGGTGACAGGATGCCTCTTGATTCTAGGAGCCACATTAAGCGGGAGTGAACCATGCATTCTAATAATTTGCCTACACAACTGACCAGGGCAATGGGACGGTAATCTGCTGGTGCATGGCCCGACTTACCCGGCTTAAGGAATGGGAGAAGGATGGCATGTCTCCACCCAGCCGGAAAAAAGCCTGTGGACCACAGACGGTTGTAGATGGATAAGAGAAAGCCAAGCGCAGGTGGAGATAAGTGCTTCAGCATCAAGTAATGGACACCATCAGGGCCTTCACATGTATCCTTACAGGCTCCCAGGCTAGACTCAAGCTCAGCCCGGGAGAAGGGGGCATTGAAAAACTGATCAGATGATAAGGCGAAGTCAAGTCGCTTAAGTTCAGAACGGCGTTTATGCATCTGGAAGGAGGGCGGGAGATGGGAGCCTGTGCTAACATCACTGAAATGTTGTCCCAACATATTGGCCACCAGAGACGGGTCGCACACAATGCCAGTGTTGGTATGGAGGACTGGGGCCGGCGTAGGCGCATGTTTCCCTGCAATCTTCCTGACGCGAGCCCAGACTTGCGGAACAGGTGTATCTGCGTTGATAGTAGAGACATACGCCCCAGCTCGATTTTTTTGAAGAGCGGATTGTACGACGGAAGACGGCATTAGCCTGTTTGAAAAGAGTATACGCATCCCGCTCATATGGAGAGCCTTTTTTCCGACGGAAACTCTTCCACTTGGCTCTTTTATTGCGTAAAGCCGAAGTGCACTGAGCAGTCCACCACGGTACACACTTAGAAGACATACTCCGAGTGGTGCGTGGAATACAAGTATAGGCAGCATGGAGCACAAACATCAGGAAACTGGTAAGCATGGCATCAGGGTCCGGGAAAGCAGGGGTCGGATTAGGCGGAACGGCGAGATCAGCGAAAGATGTCCAGTCGGCACGATCGAAACACCAACGGGGAGGGCGCGGCACTGGGGAGTAAGACGTAGGGGAGAGGACAATCGGGAAGTGGTCAGTCGCACAGTAATCATTAAAGACCTTCCAAGTAAAATCCAAGGATAGTGTAGGGGAACACAGAGACAAGTCAATACATGAGAAGGTACGGGTGCCGCTATCAAAATGCGTAGAGGAACTAGTGTTTAAAAGAAATAAATCGTGCGTACGAATCAGAGCCTCAAGGGAACGACCTCGTGTATTAACAGTAGAGTCACCCCACAGGGAATGCCTGCAATTAAAATCCCCTAAAAGGAGGAAAGGTGGAGGTAATAGAGAAAGGGTCCTGTTTAATTCTGGAACATCGATCGGGATCGAGGGGGAAAGGTATATGGAAACTACTGTAAGCCAGCGTGAAAAGAACACTCTGGCAAGCGTGCATTTAAGAGAGGTAGGGATAGTTAACGGAGACACTGGGACATCATGATGTACGAGGAGGCAAGTAGCATACTGGGGTTGGGGAGAACTTATATAGGAGTAAAAGGTATTGGGGAAGGGGCATTAGATAAACGCGATTCTTGTAAACTAATAACAAGTGGGCTAAACCTAGAGATAAGGTAACGAAGATCAACACGATGTGCTGCAAAACTACGAATGTTCTATTATAAAATGGAAATTAAAAAGACAAAAAAGATTAAAAAGAAGACGCGTACAAGAGGGAAGAAAAGACGTACACTATATATAACATATTTACAAAATACAGTTAACACCGTGGGTGGAAAATATAGCCAAGAGAGGCTAACGATGGGAAATAATAGCAGGAATTGGAGAAGACGTTGAAGGGGAAGACTGGAAACCGGGGGGCATAGGGAGGTCTAACAGAGAAAGAGGAGATGAAGGAGGAGGGCCGGAAGAGGTAGGAAGGACGGACGGCGGGTGGGAAGAGAAGGAGGGGGTAAGGGCAGGAGAAGGAAGAGGGGGAGGGTCAGGAGGAGGAAGAGGAGGAGGGCCCGGAGGAAGGCCAGAAGGGGGAGTGGAGGAAGAGGACGGGGGCAGGGGAAGGCGGGAGAGGGGTAGGGGGGAGAGAAGAGGGGGTAGGATGAACTTCGGCATGAACAGTTGAAGGCGGTGGGTGGAAAGAACGGATAAATTTATCAATCTTAGGTAGGGTTTCGTAGGAGAAATCTAGGGATGCAGTGACGGGAGGAGGAGGAGACTGGACGGAGAGAGGAGAAAGGGAAACAGAAGGAGAAGTAGGCGACTTCTTCTTCTTCTCGCAGGGACTTGAGCTCCGCACATCACGGAGACCACCCTTACGTTTAAAAGAGGAAGCGGGAGAGGAAGAACGGAGCACAGGAGCCCGTTTGGTAGAGGAGAAGGGAAGTTTAGAGCGAGTAGGAGATTTGGGCCGACTAGAAGAGGAAGATGACGGAGAACGGGGGGGAGGCTTGGAACGGTGAGAGCATTGAGGGAGACTAGAAGAGGAGGAACAAGGAAGAGAGCAAGATGAAGGGACAGAAGTAGGAGAAGGACTGGGGGGGGGGGGGCGTGGTAGAGGGAGGCGAAGAAGAGGAGGGAGGAGACAGAGTCTTAGAAAATGACTGAGGGGTGAAGCCCAAGCGACGAACCTCTTGGCGGGCTGCGGTGAGCATAAGGCCGTGTCTCGCTTTGAGGACAGCAACCTCAGACTCGAACAGATGAACGGGGCAAATCTTAGAGTCGGCCGAATGAGACCCGCGGCAATTAAGGCAGAACTGGGACGTTGACTGACATTCGCCAACGGCATGTCCGGACTGCGCACAGCGCGGGCAGAGTGGGCTCTCAGCGGCTGTACGGCAGAACTTCGCCGGCTGGCCGAAACGCCTGCAGCTGCGACACTGGAGTGGACGGGGAAGAGACGCAGTCACGGGGATGCGAGTACCACCGACAATAACATGGGCAGGAAGGGAAAGTCCATCAAAAGAGATCTTGGCAATGTTAGCGGGATGGCGGCGAAGGTCGCGAGGAGGGATAGTGTAGCATACCACACTAACCACCTTGTGGTCTTGAGTAACAACGATGTCCTTAACGAGGTCGGCGCAATCCGCGAATGGACGACCCCCGAGACGGATGGAAGCGGGGATCAGGACAGTCCCTGTACAGGAGTTGAGTCGTTGATCTTTTTGAGCCGGGATGTGGGTGCCAGAACAATCGACGAAAGAGGAAATAGCAGTAGCCTGAAGTTCGTTTTGGACGGTAACAAGACGGGAGGCATCAAGGCGGGAGTGGAAGGTGACATCCTTTCTCACCTGTTGAAGGAGACGCAGGTAGAAGAGGAGGTCATCACCGGCTAGAGGCGCAGAAGCAGGGATGGAGAAAAACTTAGTAAAGGAAGGAGGTGCAAAGAGAGAGGACAGAGGAGCGAGGACGAGAAGAGGACGAAACTGGAGAAGAAGAGGAAAGAGAACGAGGAAGGGAGGGCAGAAAAGGGTCAAGGGTGACATGACTAGAGGGAGAAGAGAAAGAAGAGGAAGATGCAGAAATAACTACAGGAGGGGAGATGAAAGCCTGGGTAGTGGAGGGTGGAGAAAGACGTGACGAAGACGGAAGGGTAGTAGAAGGATTCGGAACGGTAATGGACGAGAGGGACGAGCGACGACCGAGGGATAATTCAGCGGGCCGGTCGAGAGCACCCAAAACCATCCCCGACTCACCGTGCTCCCGCGGTGAACCGGACTGACAGCCAGACAACAGACCCCCAAGTGGCAGGCTGCATGCCACAAGGGGCTCACTCACCGGAACCACTAAAGCAGAAGCCATAAACAGGGAAGAACAGGGAAAAAAGCATAAGTCGTCACCATAGCAAGAGAAAAGGGGGTAAAGCATGGAAGAAGATACTGCAGTTACCAGGTGCCCCTGGCAACGAAAGGGAGAAAGACCTCCGCATGGCCACGAAACCCAGAATGCGGCCAATTGAGATGGGACAGGTCTTGGCTTTGAGCTAGGGACCTTGTACAACCCGGGCATTTGTCCTGCAGCTTTGTCCCACGGAGAACGGGGCCGGCGTAGTCACCTGACACACTCACTGGGAAGAGAGAAGGGAGTCAGAAACCCCAAAGCAACCCTATAGTGCCTATCCTCCAGCAACGAGCCTTGCGAGCCCTGGCCGGCAGCACCTGTCACCAGGTGGACTCTGCCAACTCAGCAGTGATCAGAGACACCAAGGCGAAGCCCTAAGGAAACTAGAACCTCCGAAGCAGTTAAAGAGAAAGGAAGGAAGCAAACAGGGAAGTCAACCGGAAGGGAAGGGAGGGACGGGACCACAAAAGTTCAAGGGTGGGAGACCGGCCTCTGATGGCAGCCCCAGGAGAAAGCGGAAGAGGGAAAAACGAAAACTAGAAAGGAGGAGAAAGAAAAGGACATGACAAAATTAGTTGGAGGTGATAGGGAGAGCGGCCAAGAACCTTGGCCGCTCCACCTACAAGCCCAGGAGCCCCCAAACGGCGGCAACGAGTCATGTGGCAAGGGGGTAGAATAGATATAGAAGTAGCTAAATTACACATGCACACTAACAAATTAAAAGGACCATACACTTAAAGGAAGATTTCCACTTCAGGGATTTTTTTCTGGACACCTTTCTCCCTCATCCCTAGCACTATCGTTTGTGGGATTTTAAGAAGTTGGTCCCATTAGTTTGGCGATTATAAGAACTTTCGCCACATTTTTGTAACTTTTAGGACCTTTCGCCCCAATTACGTCACTTTTAAGATCCTTCGTGCCATTTAGGTGTCGATTTTTTCCTGGCGACCGGTAGCGAGCCTGTAAATTATGAGGAACCAGCCTTTGGCCGGGACAATTTTTCTACCGAAAAATGTACACATTTATCTTGAAAGTGGGTCTATGGGTTGTAATTTCAAAGTTGGTGGAAGTCTAGGGAACAAGCTAAAAACTTCCCCTTACGTAATGCCACAAACGCTCTACACACACATACAGTATATATATTGATTTATAACACACACACACACACACACATGCACCAAGTAATGCCACACACACTTATAAGAACAAAATATAGCATTTCTGGTGTGGTTAAGGGGAAGTATTTTTTTTCTGAACCCCCTTCTCTTTCATAATTTACTCCTTTAGTTTTCAAATACTTAGTCTTTCATTCATTTTGTTGTCAAAATTAAGATCTTACCAGCCATTTGGCTGTTGATATTTTTGTCCTGGCCAGCGATAGCGAGCCTGTCATTTAGGAGGAACCGGCCATGATTACTGAGCTGTGTCTTTATTTAAAATATGCTTTGTAAATAATGAAAATATGCTCCTAAGGCGAAACCGAGAATAATTATGTTCATATTCTGTAATAATATTAGATGTCAGTAAATTGTTTCATCAACTTAACCTTTAAACAGCAAACCTATGGTATTTGAAAGTGCCCACCAGGCGAAGATCGTTATTATTTATTCATATGTGCCTATTTTATGTTTAATTAATATGAAGATAATAACATGTAACAGCAATAAAACAAATGGGAATAGTATTTGGGGGGTGAAAAAGTTGATGTATTGCCGACCGTTTCATGCATGAAAGGAGAGCCAGCGCAAAACACACCCTCCCTCTATCACTTATTGAGCGACACTGATGCCTTGTTTGTGAAGTCTTGATATTGCCATGATCTCTATATCCGTCCCACACGACCTTGAAACCGGATCAGGGATATTGGCCCGAAAAATAAAACGATAAACAAGGGATTAAGAGGAAAAATAGGTAATAATTGAAGGGGGGGAGGAGGGGGGTGTTTGGACACATGTGGAGGAGTCATATGGAGGGGAATTATCTCACTTAATCACATATTCCTTTGTTTTTAATGCCACTGGGGTCTTTTTCTTTTTGTTTTGTTTTAGGCCTTGGATCTTAAGAGTCCCGTTGTCTTCGCCCAATAAAACCTCTTAAGAGTCTCGGCGCCATTTCCGGGTTAACTCCTCTTACAAGCTCTCTCTCTCTCTCTCTCATAATAATTAATGTTCTTCAGGGCTTTCTTAGCGTATGCCTCCTCCCTTACTCAGAAAAGAAGGCACCCTCCTTTCAACACATCCCCACCCCTGTTCTGTCCAAATCTCTAGCCTAAGAGTGAACCAATATTTCCAGTCTTTCTTCCACTCAATAAGTAAACTGTGGAACTATCTCCCTCAATCTATCTTTCCCCTCATCCTACGACTTAAACTGCTTCAAGCTCCATGTCTCCGGACATCTTGTCTCTAACGTACCTTGAAATTGCCTCTCTGTCACTCCTTCAATTTTTGGGGGGACGCTTGATACAGGCATCTTTCATATACTATATATAATGTCTCGCCAGGTTAAAGTAAAGAAAATGCAATTGTTTAACCCATGCCCAGTTCAGTTTCAATTTATCATCATGTTTTTGCATTCACACCTTAAGTACTTAAGTAAGTTACATAGTACTTCTAATAAGAACATTAATATCCAATCTGAACTTCTTCAAATTTTTAGTTATCCCCAATGCTTTTCAGAACTGTATTATAGGTTTCACTTGCGAGGGTATTTAATGAACGGAAAGAATATGGAGAAGCCATTATAACATATCAGTTACTGTTAACGACCCCCTTAATGACAATGGCGAGAAAAAAGGAGAAAAGAGGAAGTGAAAAAAAGGAAAAGAAGAGCGAAACAAGTGAATGGGGAGGAGATAACGTGCGTTGGAGGAGAGGCCATTAATTGAAAGATAAATCAAAGTCTTACTCACTATTCTTCCCCTGTGAGCTCTTTGATCACTTCATTATTCGTGTCATATTCATTTTTCTTTTCATATAATCTATACCTCCATTCCTCTCCTTCTCTCTCTCTCTCTCTCTCTCTCTCTCTCTCTCTCTCTCTCTCTCTCTCTCTCGGGGTATATATACTGTATATATATATATATATATACACCGGAGCGAGAGAGAGAGAGAGAGAGACAGAGAGAGAGAGAGAGAGAGAGAGAGAGAGAGAGAGAGAGAGAGAGAGAGAGAGAGAGAGAGAGAGAGAGAGAGAGAGAGAGAGGAACAACAAAAACCGGCAAATTATCACTTATACATTATTGAACTTACACTTAGGATAATATATTAGGGAAGTTTTGTTTAATCTATTTACTACAATGGAAGCTGGTGTCATGAAGTTTCTGGAGCAATTTACGGTAATCAAGTATAAACTGGACTTTGTTGAGTAATCAACTAAAACCCTTTACCCACAAAGGTATTTTATAATATTTCTTACCCACAGCAGTTACCAGCAGTTCCGAGCTATATTCAATAATACGGATATAGCATAATGTAAGCACTTGGAATATAGTATGAAACTCCAATGTCGTCACAAGTAAGACATTGCAATAAACATAGCTCATCTAAATTAATGTGCAGTACGATAATCATAGTTTAGTTAAGATAATAAACGACTACCATTGTGTAGTGTAATAATCGTGGGTAATGTTGAGAGGAATATTGTGTGATATGCTGGATGTGAGGAAGCTGAGCATTAGATAATCAGCTTTCAGAGAGACTACAGAGAGAGGTTGGTGGCCTCAGGGGGGGGGGGGGGCCTGGGATGCTAAATTATTATCATCTCGCAGAATGTCTTAAATTATAAATTATGTGCAGTCATATTATATAGACTAGTCCGTCGAGACTATGATGAAATACACTCAGGAAAACAACCCTTTTAACCCACTGAACCCCAGCTAGTTAATAAAAAATGTACCACCCAGGACCAGAGGGATGTCAAAAAAATTTGTTTTTCCATAAAATACCAGGAATGGGTTAGAAATGAATGAAAACCCACAAAAAACCGATCCCCTAGGTCATTAAGGGGTCCTACAGTGCGCCCGAAAGTCGGAATTAACATGGGGAAATGGGTAGGCAAAAACAGGTTTCTGCGCGCTCACACGCACGCGGTTGAACTTTCAGAGTTTTCAACCATCGGCATTGTTGCGTGGAATACTTACACAGTTCCCATACAAATCTGAGCCCTCTAGGTATCATAGAACCGGAGTAATTAAACTCCGACGCAACATATTTGGGCTCCTCCGACCATAAACTTATCTCTGTCACCTGTCCTATCTCTCCAGTACGGCCACCCGATCCTCCTAGCCGGTGGCGCTTGTGGTACTTTGGCGCTGCCGACTGGGAGGCTCTTCGGCAGTACTTCTTTGATTTCCCATGGAATGATTTCTGCTTCCGTGGCCGAGGACCCTCGGAGAGTGCTGAACGCATTACCGAGGTAATCCTATCAGGCATGGAAGCATACATTCCATTCTCTTTCTCTCAGACTAATGTTAAAAAATCTTGGTTTACTCACACCTGTTCTACTGCTGTCCGCAATAAGGAGGAAGCATTCAAACGGTACCGACGCCTTAAAACTCAAGACTCTCATTCTTCATATGTTTCTGCCCGGAATCAAGCCAAATCTGTTCTTCGACTTGCCAAACACTCTTTCATCAATAATAAATGCACTGAACTATCCAACTCTAGCTCTTCCCAAGCTTTCTGGCATCTAGCCAAAAACCTCTCCAACAATTTCTCTTCCTCGTCTTTCCTCCCCTTTCCCACTCTGATGGCACAACCATCACTTCTTCCTCTGACAAAGCTAAACTCTTCGCTCAAACTTTTGCTAGAAACTCCACCTTGGATGATTCCGGTGCTATTCCTCCCTCTCCGCCCTCCTCTCTCTTACTTATGCCTAATATCCTAATCTCTTCAAAAGATGTACTTTCTACCCTCTCTGGGCTTAACACTAATAAGGCGTACGGTCCGGACGGTGTTCCGCCTGTTGTTCTCAAAAACTGTGCTTCCGTGCTGACTCCCTGCCTAGGCAAACTCTTTCGTCTCTGTCTATCCTCTAACGTCTTCCCTTCATGCTGGAAGTTTGCTCACATTCAACCTGTCCCAAAGAAGGGTGACCGCTCTCAACCCTCCAACTATCGTCCAATTGCTCTCATTCTTGACTTTCTCAAGTTTTTGAAACTATTCTTGCTTCCAAATTTCTTAAGCATTTCTCTTCTCATCAGATCGCCAGTATGGCTTCCTTAAGGGTTGCTCTACTGGTGATCTTCTTTCATATCTTACTAACTCTTGGTCATCCTCCTTTCGGGACTTCGGTGAGACTTTTTCTATTGCACTAGACATATCGAAAGCCTTCGATAGAGTCTGGCATAAATCATTAATTTCTAAACTACCCTCCTTCGGTTTCTATCCCTCCATCTGTGCCTTTGTCTCTAATTTCCTTTCCGGCCATTCCATAGCCGCGGTTGTGGACGGCCATTGTTCACTTCCTCACCCTATAAACTCCGGTGTTCCTCAGGGCTCTGTCCTATCTCCTATTCTCTTTCTAATTTTTATAAATGATCTCCTTAACTGTACCTTAATTCCCATCCATTCATACACAGACGACTCAACCTTACACTACTCCATTACTTTTTCAGAACGCCCCAGCCAGCAATCCCTCAACGAGAAACGTAATGAAGCCATAGAACTCTTAAATTCTGATCTAAATACTATTTCCAATTGGGGCAGAGAAAACCTTGTTAACTTTAATGCTTCCAAAACCCAATTTCTCCATCTATCTACCCGTCAGGATCTCCCAGCGGACTATCCCTTATTCTTCAACAATACAAAAATCAACCCTTCATCTTCTCTCAATATTCTTGGTGTCTCTTTTTCTTCTGCTCTCATTTGGAAGGACCATATCACCAGTCTTGCTAAGGCAGCCTCCCAGAAGCTGGGTGTGCTCAACTGCCTTAGAGGGTTCTTTTCCCCTGCACAGCTTCTTGCTCTGTACAGGGGCATAGTGCGCCCTTGTATTGAGTATTGTTCACATGTGTTGGGAGGTTCCTCTCACACCGCTCTCCTAGACAAAGTTGAAAGGAAGGCCTTTTGTATCATTAACTCCCGTCCACTCACCAACTTTCTGCAATCTCTCTCTCTCCGCCGCAATGTTGTATCTCTCTCGCTATTCTATCGCTACTATAATAATCAGTGTTCCTCAGAGCTATCCCAGTGCATACCACCTCCTTTACGTAGGGCACGTGGTACCCGTCTTGCAACTCAATCCCACCCCTACTCTGTGCAACTCTCCAACCCAAGAGTGAAACGTTACTCTCAAACTTTCTTCTACTCAACAGTTGAGCTCTGGAACTCTCTCCCAGAATCAGTCTTTCCCGCTTCCTATTACTTAAATTGCTTCAAACTCCATGTGTCCAGGCATTTTGGCTTGAACGTCCCTTGATTTTGGCCCTGTCACTCTTTCAACTGTGGGGGAGGCACTCGCTATAGGCAGTTATGCCTTTTGCCTCCCTCAATCACATAGAAAAAAAAAAAAAAAAATGCGTCCTGGGGTTGAGGGTAAAATACATTGCCGACGCAGTGTTTGCATCGCTGGGGTCCAGTGGGTTAATGACTGAAACTTTCGGATTAAAACTAATTTGAGTGATTGTAATTAAATGAGAGAAGTCAAGATTGATGAAACTGTAAGTATAACCAAGCATATATATATATATATATGGTATGTTAGTAAAGCCAGGTAATAAATTTTCTTTAATACATATGAGGTTGAAAGAAATGGCAATTTCTGCATTGGAAATGTTATTATTCAAAGTTTCCAGGTCTCTGATGAGTTTTCGCTGGGTGGCAGGAAGAAGATAAATGAGATTAGCAAAATTCATGGTGGTACAGGGTTACATTAACCCTTTCCGACATATGACGCAATTTTGAGCCTATTAGGGATACTTTAAAGCCTTTATTACCATCAGGGGTATTTACAAACCTTTAGTTTAGTTACTTCAACCTCTGCAGCTGTCTTTGAGTTAGCTGTGGGCAGAAAACTAATTTTGGAGAGGTAATTATAAGAGTGAGAGAACTCTATTTCTTATTGCTAATCTGGCAACCTCTGCATCATATGAGCCTGAAGGGGTTAATGTACATGATGATACAGGATATACGACGCGTTTCACTGGACAACCAGCATTATCAAGTAAGGATAGAATGATATAAAAGGTAAACAGGAAGGGTATATATAGAGGGTGGAGGATCAGAGGAGGCGATAATCAGGGGGCAAAAGTCTGCTATTGGTGGAGGGGTATTCTAGGAGAGGAAAAGAGAGGACTGCGTCACGCATGCGCACTGGATGCAGGAAGGTGGTGGTCGGTTGGCGGGGTCGAAGCTGATTGGCTGCGTGTCGAGGGGCGTGGCCTAAGTTGCGTAGTACGTGTGGCGCCGGCAGAAGACCTCCTTCAGATTCGTCTTCTGCCGGCGCCACACGTACTACGCAACTTAGGCCATGCCCCTCGACACGCAGCCAATCAGCTTCGACCCCGCCAACCGACCACCACCTTCCCGCATCCAGTGCGCATGCGTGACGCGGTCCTCTCTTTTCCTCTCCTAGAATACCCCTCCACCAACAGCAGACTTTTGCCCCCTGATTTTCGCCTCCTCTGATCCTCCACCCTCTATATATACCCTTCCTGTTTACTTTTTATATCATTCTATCCTTACTTGACAACACTGGTTGTCCAGTGAAACGCGTCGTATATCCTGTATCATCATGTACATTAATGTAACCCTGTACCACCATGAATTTTGCTAATCTCATTCATCTTCTTCCTGCCACCCAGCGAAAATTCATCAGAGACCTGGAAACTTTGAATAATAAAATTTCCAACGGAGAAATTGCCATTTCTTTCAACCTCGTATGTATTAAAGAAAAAAAAAAAAAAAAATATATATATACAGTATATATACATTATTATCAAAGTAGAATTACTACAAGGTGGACAGACACATTAACAAAAACATCTTTCCTAAAAAGCAGGCCAACTTAGCTACCACAGTCACTCCCAAGTCGCGTCATATATGTATATGTATAACTGTATTGTAACCAGGGGATACATTGCACAGAAATATATGCAAATAAAGAGTAAAGGAAAGTATTAGCTATATTGGCAATATAATACAGCTTAGAGTTAATGTGGATTATAAACTAAGTCTTGGAGTTAATGATAAAGGATATAACTTAAATGGAGACTTAAAGTAATAGATATTATGGGGCTTGTTCAATGCTAAGTTTATGCATTAGGTTTAGAGTACAAGATTGACTTGGCTGGATATAAATTTTAATAGTGACAGGGGAGGGTGTGTGAGCCGGAGAGAAATTGGATGGAGCCTTCCTTCACAGCAACCCGTGGGTAGAGTGATCTCTCTTGTCTTCTCACAAAAAGAGGTTAAGCAGTCGTTAGGCGGTAAATGTAAAGTCAGCAAGAATGGAACTGGGACTTGTATAAGAAATCACCATGCTGTCGTGTCTAAAGGGGAGAAGTTGTTTACAGTGAGTGTTTATAAAATGTAAGTATAAACAATTAAATTAAACATATGAGTGTGATCAGATTAACATGAGGATTTTGAAAGTGAAGTTAGATATGTGATTATCTAAAGGGGTTAATAGGTTATAATAGAGTGTAATACATATATAATATTATACTGTATATATGTACCTGTAGAATGCTGATGGAACTCAGTGTGGTGAAATAGTGACAATTACAGTACAGTGACAAGGAGTGACATTAAGTGTGGGCTTCAACAATTAAAGTGAGTGTAGCTTACATCCTATAGTATCTCTTATAATATATAATTTTCAATTTCTTTCATAATTTACCTCTTGCGGTACCTCAATGAAAGAACTAGTAATTTTGGCAAATAATGTGTTGTTAGACAGTAGGAGTGATGTCCTGTAACATGAAATGAACCTCACATTTATATCTGGTATATCGCTGTCACAAATATATGTATAATTATCCCTGTCTTTAGTATATTTCAGCTTTTAAAGCAACTCCATTAATTATGTCATCAAAAACTATCACCATCACAAAAACATCATTATATTATTTTAACCTTTTGAAGATTTTGATCTTTGCTTAGATATTTTTTCCGGGTGGGGGTCGCAAGCCCACCGACCCAACCTCTTTAGTCGCCTCTTACGACACGCAGAAGGCACGTGGGGCATATTCTATTCCCTAACCCCCAGGGGGGGGGGCATGAATGATGGCACAAAAGAGAGAGAGGTTCTGGAAGTGTTAGTGAATGCCAGGCTGGATGTATGTGGAATGACAGAGACCAAATGGAAAGGTTCAGATGTGAGAGAATGGGAGTGTGGAATGGGTGTGTGTGCTGGAGTGAGTGAAGGAACAGCGAGAGAAGGTGCATGTTTGTTTGTAAGTAGCAAATGGAAGGAATGTGTAAGAGAGTATGGGTCTGTGGGTTCAAGGATTGTGTGGGTGAGAATGAAAGTAGGAATACAAACGTGGGTGATTGTATGCGTGTATGCCCCGACAGAGGATATACTTGAAAGAAAGAAAGAGGAGTTCTGGATGAATGTGGAGGCGTGCCTGGAGAAGTTTGACAAGAACGAAAGAATATTTCTGATTGGGGATATGAATGGTAAGGTGGGTGATAGGAAAGTTGAGGGAGTGGTGGGAGGGTGGGGGGTACCATCAGAGGTGAATGGGAATGGTAGTGCACTTGTGGACGTATGTGTGGGGAGGAGGCTGTGGATAGCCAACACCTTCTTCCGACACAGAATGATCCACAGGTACACGTGGAAACGGATGTTGACGATGAAGGATAAGACAGTGGTGGAACGAAAGTCATTGATTGATTATGTATGTGTGGATGAACGAATGAAGAAATCTGTGATGGATGCTAGGGTGTATAGGGGTATTGGAGGGGGTCTGTCTGATCATTATGTAGTGGTAGCTAAGGTTAGGATACAAAAGAAGTGGGTGAGGAGAGCGGGAGGGAGGCGAGAGGAGGGTGGAATGGTGAGGAGGGTGGAGAGGTTGCAGGAGGAGGAAATCAGGGAGGAGTACAGGAGAGCAGTGGAAAGACGACTAGGTGGGTTCGACCTGGAAGTTATGGAGGAAGTGGAGGAGATGAGCAAGGAGTTTAAGGATGAGATCGGTGCAGCATGTGAGGAGGTGTGTGGAGTGAGGAGAAGAGGGAGGGGAGTGAAAGGTACAGCATGGTGGACAGAAGAGGTAAGAATAGCTGTGGAAGAAAAGAAGAAAGCATATAGAGAGTGGTTGGGTAGTAGAGGGAATGAAGATTCCGAGAGACAGAAACGAGCGAGGTACGTGGAGAGTAAGAGGGTGGTGAAGAGAGTAGTGAAGGAAAGTAAGAGAAGAGTAGATGAGGAATTTGGAAGGAATCTGAGTGTAAAATGGAGGGAGAGTAGGAAACTGTTCTGGAAAGAAGTCAAGAAAGTTAGGGAAGGTAGCAAGGGAAACAGTAAGGGTGTGAAAGATAAGAATGGGAGAATGCTAGCCGAGAAGCAAGAGAGAGTCGAAAGATGGAGGGAGTACTTCAGTGAGTTGCTAAATGAAAGGAATGAAGAGCCAGCAAACATAGCTGGATATGGTATGGGAGGGAGAAGAAGAGAAGTAGTGGAGGAGGAGGTGGGGATCAGGAGGTCAGAAGTGTGGGAAGCCATGAAAAGAGTGAAGTTGGGGAAAGCACCAGGAACAGATGGAGTGTGTGGGGAAATGTTGAGGTATGGTGGTGAGATAGTGATAGAATGGGTATGGAAAATGTGCAAACTAGCATGGGAGAAGGGGAGTGCACCCGATGACTGGAAGACTGGCATAATAGTCCCCCTATATAAGGGCAAAGGGGAAAGAGGAGTGTGTGGTAACCACCGAGGAATATGTCTTCTAAGCGTAGTAGGGAAGGTATACAGTAGGGTAGTGATTGAGAGAGTGAGAGTGAGAACGGAGAAATGGATAGGCGACGAGCAGGGAGGTTTTAGGAAGGGAAGAGGATGTGTAGATCAGATTTTTACCCTGAATTGTGTTGTGGAGAAGTATCTGGAGAAGAAACAAAAGGTGTATGTTGCCTTTATGGACTTGGAGAAGGCCTATGACAGAGTGGATAGAGAAGGTTTGTGGAAAGTACTTAGAATATACGGAGTAGAGGGCAAGTTGCTGAAAGCAGTGAAGAGCATGTATGAGGGTGCAAAGGCGGCAGTACGTGTGGAGAGTGAGCAGAGCGAGTTCTTTGACCTGAATGTTGGTTTGAAACAGGGGTGTGTGATGTCCCCGTGGTTGTTTACTGTATATATGGATGGAGTTATGAAAGAAATACTATCAAGAGCAGTGGATGTTGGTGTATCACTGAAAAGGGAGGGAATTGAGTGGAAGCTACCTATACTGCTGTTTGCGGATGATACAGTTCTGATGAGTGATAATGAATGGGAGTTGCAGGGTCTGGTAAATGAGTTTGGAACAGTGTGCGAAAAACGGAATTTGAAGGTAAATACGGGGAAGAGCAAGGTTATGGTCTTCGAAAGGGGTGAAGTCACAGAGTGTGAGGTGAAGCTGAACGGTCAGGCTATGGAGATCGTCAACTCTTTTAAGTATCTGGGCAGTGTGTTGAGTAAAGATGGGACTATGATGAAGAGGTGCGGGAGAGGGTACAACAGGGGAAGAGGGTTGTAGGAACGCTAAAAGCAGTAACAAGAAATAGGGTGGTCAGTATGGAAGTGAAGAAGTCCTTGCATGACAGTGTGGTAATCCCGACACTGGACTTACGGAAGCGAAGCATGGACGTTGGTTGAGAGACTCAGACCAAGAGTGAGAGCAGTGGAAATGAATTACTTAAGGAGTGCGTGCGGAGTTACATGGAGGGATAGACAGACTAATGAGGAAGTAAGAAGGAGGTGTGGTGTGGAGGTAGATGTGCTGGAAAGTGTGAAAAGGAACACTTGAGATGGTTCGGCCATATGGAACGTATGGAAAGCGAGAGAATGACTAAGAGGGTGTACGAGAGCGAGGTGGAGGGACAGAGGGGGAGAGGTAGACCGAATATGAGGTGGAAGGATGGAGTGAGGAACTACATGAACGAAGGCGGTGCTGGTTGGGGGGAGGGGCGTCGACTGACTGGGGACAGAGGTGCATGGGGGCGGTTCGTTCGTGGCCACCCCTTCGGGGATCACGGCGTCAGGCAATAGATAGATAGAGATAGAAGATTTTGATGTGCTTAATAGTTTATTTTGGCTATCATTAAACCATTGTTTCAGCTAAGGAAGGATATATAGAAGTCAGAAGAATAAAGAAGACATTCTTTACTTTCTTTACTCATATAGTTTCCTTATATACTTCAATATCGTCTAAGAATACCCATAATCAAATGAAGGAATGCGTCCTGGCTATTATAACAATCTCCACAACTATAAAATATACCATTACGGAATATCAAGCCGTTCAACAAACACAATAATCGAGGTCATAATACCGACCACCAGCAAAATCATCAACGACAATATTGCTACAGTTCTGGTAGTACTGTACAAAATGACTACCACAACTACTTGCCAAATTACAACCACTACGACCAATACTGCCACCACAATATCTAGCGATGTTATTGTCCTTCTGTTATTACCTACCCAACTCTACTACAACTGAAATATTTACCCTTTTAATATTTTACCACACATTTCTATGCAATATCATTGATATTTTGTAGACGATTATATCCAGCTTGGGAAATATTTCCAGTCAACAAAGTGTTAACAACTATCTAAATATACTCTCTTGCTCCCACAAGATTGTATCGAACTGAATAATTATTATCGTCTATTAATACTCAGAGTATACTGCTAAAACACTGTCATAATCCTCAAGGGGTTAATAATATGTATAGTAGTATATACTCAGGCACATCCCCATAGCTGGGGGTGGCCGACTCGAGACAGAGTCCGTACAGAAACAACATTTAAAGTTCCAATTCTTAGGGTTTGGGACCACTTTCACGTTCCCTCGCCCACTTTTCTGTCTCGTTTATTTTTTTTTTTTTTTATTTTTTTTATTTTTTTTTTTTTCAAGTGGAGGCTTCCTAGCTCCCGCCCCCAAATATTAGAAAATTTTGTGATGTTTAGGAATGTCATCATGAGAGAGAGAGAGAGAGAGAGAGAGAGAGAGAGAGAGAGAGAGAGAGAGAGAGAGAGAGAGAGAGAGAGAGAGAGAGAGAGAGAGAGAACTTAGTCGTGTGATTACGTGGGCGTTACATGGAATCGAGTGATTAAGGGGGAGGTGTTTTTTTTTTTTTGACCCCCTTCTACCTCATGCTTAGCCCTATTAGTTTTGATATATTAAGACATTTGCCCCATTAGTTTAGCGATGTTCAGACCGTTCACCTCATTTATCTGTCAATGTTAAGACCTGTTGTACCATTTAGGTGTTGAATTTTGTTGGCGAGCGATAGCAAGCCTGTAATTTTAAAAGGAACAGGCCTTCGGCAGGGACATTTTTTGGTAGAAAAATGTACACATTCATTTTTGAAGGGGGATCTAGGGGGTGTTTTTATAAGCTTGATAAAGGTCTAACAAGGAATTAAACTAGACAATATATGAATAAATAAATACATATACCAAACATAATCACTGCCCCTTTAAATGTTGAAGCGAAGACTTGAATGGACGTAAAATGTTAATGTCTGTGTGTGCCTATAAGGATGCATGGTAGTATATGGGAACTGTAATAAGTGAGGACATTTAGGGATGTATATATTGATGTCGGTGGTGTATATTTAAATATTGGGTAATAACAGGTTGGTGCACTTGGAGGCATGTCTATGAACAGATGAAGATTTATACAATGGGCATGGATAGTAATATAGTATGTAGATATAGATAAATATGTATATATGGCAGCCGGTGTGTAGGATGGGCTGGGAGTGAATGAACGTGTCTGTGTGGAAATATACGAGGTAGGTTATGGGACCAGGTGCATGGGAGCTTGAGGGTAACGGGAGTATGAATGGTACAGGCTTAGTACCTTAATGTGTGGCTGATCTGTCTGTGTGGGTGTTGATAGAGGGGTGAAACCATATACAGTATAAATAGAGACACTATTATGGTATTTAATTATTTATATAAGTAAGTGGACTAACTACAACATAATAACTTTCAGAATTAGGGAAGGGGCGAGGTGGGAGTAGAATAAAATGACTTGTAGTTAAAAGACAAATCAAACAAGAACAAATGTTTTGTATTCATCCACTGTCAAATTAACGTAGACAACAGGTGACGAAAAGACGAATACAAATATATAGAAAGAAAGGGAGTTGAAATATAACTCTTTGTACTTATAGACTCATACTTGAGCAAAACGGGTGCATTAATAAAATACAGACCCAGCACAAACTAAATATAGGCACATGCAAAAACATTAAATTAGAATAAGATAAATATAATATTTAACACTCCTTGTTCCCGAGTCGCTTGAAAGTGTCAACACGAAGCGTTGGCAACAAATTATTTTCCACTTATATCAGAGGTATGTTTACTTAGTTAAAGACAAATCATGTAAGAGAAAACAAATTGTATTCATCGAATGTCATATCAACTAGAAATTACACAGAAGAACAAAGAACAAATAAGAGAGAAATAAAGAAAGGAGAACAAACAAACCTTCTTGTCTGAGAGTCTCTTGGAGGCGCTTGTAAGACCTCAGCAAAATTAGTGAAGAGCCCAACATTGTCACCGCTAACTAGGAGAGAGAGAGAGAGAGAGAGAGAGAGATATTAATGAACTGTTCTCTGACAAGTAAGCACGTACAATACTCTACATGTTAAAGTATATACGAGCACGAACAATTAGGCTCCTTAACCCTTACATTTATTTTTTTATTTATTTTTTCTATGTGATTGAGGGAGGCAAAAGGCATAACTGCCTATAGCGAGTGCCTCCCCCATAGTTGAAAGAGTGACAGGGCCAAAATCAAGGGACGTTCGAGCCAAAATGCCTGGACACACGGAGTTTGAAGCAATTTAAGTCATAGGAAGAGGGAAAGACTGATTCTGGGAGAGAGTTCCAGAGCTCAGCTGTTGAGTAGAAGAAAGTTTGAGAGTAACGTTTCACTCTTGGGTTGGAGAGTTGCACAGAGTAGGGGTGGGATTGAGTTGCAAGACGGGTACCACATGCCCTACGTAAAGGAGGTGGTATGCACTGGGATAGCTCTGAGGAACACTGATTATTATAGTAGCGATAGAATAGCGAGAGAGATGCAACATTGCGGCGGAGAGAGAGATATTGAAGAGAGTTGGTGAGTGGACGGGAGTTAATGATACGAAAGGCCTTCCTTTCAACTTTGTCTAGGAGAGCGGTGTGAGAGGAACCTCCCCACACATGTGAACAATACTCAATACAAGGGCGCACTATGCCCCTGTACAGAGCAAGAAGCTGTGCAGGGGAAAAGAACCCCCTAAGGCGGTTGAGCACACCCAGCTTCTGGGAGGCTGCCTTAGCAAGACTGGTAATATGGTCCTTCCAAATGAGAGCAGAAGAAAAAGAGACACCAAGAATATTGAGAGAAGATGAAGGGTTGATTTTTGTATTGTTGAAGAATAAGGGATAGTCCGCTGGGAGATCCTGACGGGTAGATAGATGGAGAAATTGGGTTTTGGAAGCATTAAAGTTAACAAGGTTTTCTCTGCCCCAATTGGAAATAGTATTTAGATCAGAATTTAAGAGTTCTATGGCTTCATTACGTTTGTCGTTGAGGGATTGCTGGCTGGGGCGTTCTGAAAAAGTAATGGAGTAGTGTAAGGTTGAGTCGTCTGCGTATGAATGGATGGGAATTAAGGTACAGTTAAGGAGATCATTTATAAAAATTAGAAAGAGAATAGGAGATAGGACAGAGCCCTGAGGAACACCGGAGTTTATAGGGTGAGGAAGTGAACAATGGCCGTCCACAACCGCGGCTATGGAACGGCCGGAAAGGAAATTAGAGACAAAGGCACAGATGGAGGGATAGAAACCGAAGGAGGGTAGTTTAGAAATTAAAGATTTATGCCAGACTCTATCGAAGGCTTTCGATATGTCTAGTGCAATAGAAAAAGTCTCACCGAAGTCCCGAAAGGAGGATGACCAAGAGTTAGTAAGATATGAAAGAAGATCACCAGTAGAGCGACCCTTAAGGAAGCCATACTGGCGATCTGAGAGCAGATTATGAGAAGAGAAATGCTTAAGAAATTTGGAAGCAAGAATAGTTTCAAAAACTTTAGAAAGACAAGAGATAAGAGCAATTGGACGATAGTTGGAGGGTTGAGAGGGGTCACCCTTCTTTGGGACAGGTTGAATGTGAGCAAACTTCCAGCATGAAGGGAAGACGTTAGAGGATAGACAGAGACGAAAGAGTTTGCCTAGGCAGGGAGTCAGCACGGAAGCACAGTTTTTGACAACAACAGGAGGAACATCGTCCGGACCGTACGCCTTATTAGTGTTAAGCCCAGAGAGGGTAGAAAGTACATCTTTAGAAGAGATTAGGATATTAGGCATAAGTAAGAGAGAGGAGGGCGGAGAGGGAGGAATAGCACCGGAATCATCCAAGGTGGAGTTTCTAGCAAAAGTTTGAGCGAAGAGTTTAGCTTTGTCAGAGGAAGAAGTACAAAGGAGTACAAAGGAAATCAAGCAACAACAGATCTAGTGACCCTTCTAGGTTGCTTGTCCTCCAAAACACTGAGGATCAAGTGTCCAAACAGTGGTTTAGAGTGGGTAAGGGAACATTGGAAAGGGAAATACTGCCCTGGAACTAATGTCCGTGGCAGGATTAGGAAGTTAGTAGGGGACAGATGGGTTAGTAACTGAGGGGGGGATAAAATAAAGTTATTCATTTACAAACGCAGTCAGTCGCGGGTTTGATGCAAGATATTTGTCTAGGCGGAGTTTAAATGAATCAACGGTGATGCAGTCTATAACGTTTCGGGGAAGCCCATTCCACAAGTTGACAACTCGATTGAAGAAGAAATTCTTAGATTCGTGTGAGTTAAAAGATTTACCAATAATTTTGCAACCGTTTCCCCGCGTGTAATTAGATTGGTCGATAGTGAAGTACTTACTACAGTTCATATTGTCGATGCCTTTGATGATTTTGAAACACTTGAATTAAGTCACCTCTTAATCTGCGCTGGGTTTAAAGGAAATAGATTTAATTCTCTAAGACGCTCTTCGTATGGTTTGTTCTTTAGGCTAGGTATCATTTTGGTAACTCTACGTTGAACTCGTTCTAGCTTGTTTATATCTTTTTGGTAATAAGGGCACCAGGATTGAACGCAGTATTCCAGAAGAGGGCGGACTAATGAATTGTAAAGGGTTAGGATAACTTCTTTGGATTATGCTCAAATGACCTGCCTATAAAGCCAATTATTTTGTTTGCCTTCTTAACAACTTCTGAACATTGTTGACTCGGTTTTAGGTTACTCGATATTGTTACTCCCAGATCGGTTTCTCTGTTTACATTCTTAAGCTGAGTGCCATTCATCGAAATAGTTTGCTTTCTCATTTAGGTATCCGATATGTAGTACTTTACATTTATCCGCATTGAAACTCATTTGCCAAATTTGGGCCCAACATGACAATTTATCTAGATTGTGTTGCATATCGTCAACTTGTTCTTTTGAGAGTACGCTATTTGCAATTTTTGTATCGTCAGCAAATTTTGAGATTGTACAGGTGAGACCCTCATCTATGTCGTTGATGTAAATTAGAAAGAGAATTGGTCCTAGTACCGATCCCTGGGGTACCCCGCTACTTACATTGGTCCATTTTGATGCCTTACCGTTTATGACTACTCTTTGCTTTCTGTCGCTGAGCCAATTTTCTATCCATTTCAACACACCGTCTTGTATTCCATGCGCTTTTAGTTTTAGCATTAAACGTTTGTGGGGAACTTTGTCAAAGGCCTTTTGAAAATCAAGATATATAATATCTACAGCTTTACTCTCATCGTAGAGGTTGAGGATATCGTGGAAGAAGTCTAAGAGGTTTGTTAAACAGGAACGTTTTTTACGAAAGCCGTGTTGAGTATCTTTAAGTATGTTATTTTCCTCTAAGTGATTTACGAGTCTGTCTCGTATGACCGTTTCTAGCATTTTACATACAACTGAGGTTAAGCTAATTGGACGATAGTTACTGGGTAGGGATTTGCTGCCTTTTTTGAATATCGGTGTTACGTTGGCTAGCTTCCACTGATCGGGCATAGTTCCAGACTGCAAGGATTTATTGAATAGTAATGTCAGTGGTTTAGAGAGCTCATCCTTAGCTTCCTTTAGAACTCTAGGCGAGATTGTATCAGGTCCAGGCGTTTTATTTACCTTGAGTTTATCTAAACAATTCAATACTTCTCTCTCTGTAACGGTGATATTGCTTAGAACATCTGAATTATCAATCTGAATCGGCGATGGTGTAGGGATATCACTGAGGTCTTCTGTTGTAAAAACTGATGCAAAGAAGGTATTGAGGGCATTACTCATTTGTTCTTCGTCTTTGGTGTATTCTCCATTTTCATCGACTAACGGTCCAACAGTTGAAGTAACAACTTTTTCTTTCTGATATAACTATAGAATTCTTTCGGGTTTGTTTTACTTTGATTCGCAATATGTACTCTAAGGTCTTTTTACTTTGCTTAATTAACTTTTTGGCTTTGCGTCGTAGCTCTACAAATTTCAGCCGTTCTTCGTCATTTTGTGAGGATTTTAATCTATCATTAGCACATTTTTTAGCAAGCAGGCAGTTTGAAATATCTTTATTCCACCATTTGGGCTTATTATTATGGCCTGGACGCCGAGTTTTTGATGGTATGCAGTCTTGCACTGCTTTTAGGTAAGTGGCTTCGAATAACTTCCAAGATGTATTTATGTCGTTATTGTGAATTAAAAAGCTCCAGTCAGTTTCTTTAAACATAGCTCTAAGTTTATGGAAGTTTGCTTTCTTGAAATTAGGGACTTTTTCGATGCTACTATTTGGTTCGTTACTAGTAAACTTTAAAGTGAAAGTTATCGTACGATGGTCGCTGTTACTGAATTCATCACCAACATTCAAATTCTCTATTAATTCTTCTTTTGTTGCAAGTACAATGTCAAGAACGTTATTACCACGGGTCGGCGTTCCAACAAATTGATAAAGCGAACTCTCTTGCAAGTTCGTATACAAGTCATGTCCGGAGTGTGAAGTAAGAGTATCGCCCCACTTGGTCACAGGTAAATTAAAGTCACCAAAAATTACGGTATCTTGTGAGTTACTTACATCTGCAATTTGTTCGTAAATTTCTCGGTCAGTTTGCACTGATTGAGCTGGAGGTCTGTATATTAATGCAAGTATTATTTTGGTACCTTTATTATTCTTTATTAGCACAAAAGATGCGTCGACGTTCACAATTTGAGGTTTTGACAAGAGGGTAGGGTTAAGACTTTCTTTGATATAAAGTAAAACGCCACCTCCATTTCGATTTATTCGGCTTTTCTCAAACATTACATAACCGGGAAGTGAATACTCTGCTAAAAAGTCTCTATCTTCTGTATTGAGCCAAGATTCTGTTATGCCAATCACATCATAATTTTCTGTAAACACTAGCTCCTCTAAATCTGAAAATTTATTGCGTATGCTACGAGCGTTTGCATAGAAAACCTTTAAATTTGTTATTTTAGAACTCACGGAACGCTCTTTAATAATATTTTTGGTTCTTGTCGGATCTTCATTTATGTTCATGGCTGTCCTCGGTCCTCGCTGTCTTCGGTCCTTATCGCTGGTGGTCCTCGGTTGCCTCTGTTTTTTTTCTTGGCGTTGGATGATTTATGTCACTGCTGCTTCTTCTCGGATGGCGTTTTTTGATCCATGGCTGCGGACTGCTTCGTGTAGGAGACGACCCATGCGTGCTGAACCCACAGGGTTTAGATGAGTGCCATCCTTGCGGAACAGAGTAGGCTGGTTGTAGAAGTTGTCCCAGAGGTTGATGAATTCAACTTCTTCCCTCAGACACAAATGTTTTATTCGGCTATTTGTGCTGAAAGCCTTGTCGTAGAATTTGTCAGGTGCGTCGATCTTGGGGAGAATGCCTGAGATGATGATATTCCTTGACTTGTTTTTGTAGTGCTGGATCATCTTGCGATATTTTCTCCATCAACTCTTCGGATCTGGTGCGCATGACGTCATTTGAACCAGCATGGATGACAAAAAGGGTATTTTCATTTGCATCCTTTGTGGTATCTTCGAAGGCTTCCACAATGTCGTCCAGTCCAGCTCCTGGGATGCAAAATCTTTTTCGTCGATTTGGGACTCTGTCGCAGAACTCTTCGACCTGTCCTCGTAGGATGGAATCCCCCACGAGCCTGGTCTCTCTTCTGGTTCGTCTTCCATCTCTACCAATATCTCAAATCTGTTGGACATTGTGACTGGTAGATGAGACCTTTTCTGCGTTGGCCGTGCACCATTCCTCACTGGTGTAAATCCGGAAACCTGTGGTGGCGGGACTCTATGTACAGGTCGGGGAGAGGAGTGGTTTAGAACGGGGGCGAGGGGTTGGTACTGTTCGTGCTAGCAGGCTTCTTGCACGAGGAGTGGGGGAGAGACTAAGGTGAACAGGGCGGCTGTCCTGGTTTGATGTCGGCTCAGGTTCATCAGAAGCATCTGCTGCAGTGTCTACTGCAGGTGTTGGATTGTTGGCAGATGACGTTGGGGCGGTGGTGGATGCTGGAGTTGAAACAATTTGAGTTAGTGATACTCCAACGTTGAGTGTTACAAACTCTTGGAGTGATTCCAGCTTCCTGGTGAGGGCGTTGATCTTGTTGAGGGCTTCATCCAATTTTGCTGTCAAATCCCCTCGTTGCTGGCAGAGTCGGCAGACTTGTGGATCGGCAGGAGCAAACATGGAAGCACCAAACCTACCGGCGCAGTTCGTACAGGCACGAGGCATGGTGACGATCACTTTCTTCAGTTCACTTCACTCACTTAAAAACACTTAACTCACTTTAAAAACACTAAACTCACTTTAAAAAACACTTCACTCCCTTCAGGTCGCTTCACTTACTTAAATAGGGCCTAACCGAAAACAAAAATGTTGAAATACACACAAATAGGTTATCAGCGGTGATAGCCTAACCAAAAATTAAAACAAAACAAAATTAAATTTGAATACGCAGTGATAGCCGAACCGAAAACAATTTTATGTTTATTTAAACAGAAATAGGCCACCAGGGGTTATAGCCTATCCTAACCGAAAAACAAAAATTATGAAATACCGGTACGCAGAAATAGGTCACCAGCGGTGATAGCCTAACTGAAAATTTAAAAATTGAAGTACGCAGAAATAGGCCACCAGGGATGATAGCCTAGACTAACCGAAAACAAAAGTAACCGAAAACAAAAATTATGAAATACCGGTACGCAGAAATAGGCCACCAGCGGTGATAGCTATAGACTAACCGAAAACAAAAATTATGAAATACTGGTACGCAGAAATAGGCCACCAGCGGTGATAGCCTAACTGAAAATTTAAAAATTGAAGTACGCAGAAATAGGCCACCAGGGATGATAGCCTAGACTAACCGAAAACAAAATTAACCGAAAACAAAAATTATGAAATACCGGTACGCAGAAATAGGCCACCAGCGGTGATAGCCTAACTGAAAATTTAAAAATTGAAGTACCGTACGCAGAAATAGGCCACCAGGGATGATAGCCTAGACTAACCGAAAACAAAAATAACCAAAAACAAAAAAGTATGAAATATGCAGAAGTAGGCTACCAGGGGTGATAACCACCTAAAAAAGCAAAACAAATATATATATATATATAATATGTGACTAAATATACGATTCACCTAAAATAGGTCATATAAAAATAAAGTGTAACTGCACACAAGGGGTTAATATACTGTATCAACAGATGGCGCTGGTGTCACTGTAGGCTAGTCAAACAGGATTATATTTAGATAAACAAAGTTATCAGTCAAAGGTTACTACAAGATCATGCAAGCAACAACTAAAATTACAGATATATATAGCTACAGTAGGATACTGAATACGATAACTACTAGAGTTAATAAGAAAATACAAAGCTAGGTCGATTAGAGGTGCGCGTGCGTCGTCTGCTACAAGCTAGGATAACAAATGTAAACAACAATGTTTATCAGTCAGAAAAGCAATAAAATAACATGCACGGCAACTACAGAACTATGTGGAGGTTAAACAAGCACTTAACTACTGTTCATGCAATGAATAAAGGGAATTAGGATATGAAATACTCAAATTAGGATCGAGTTTTCTCAGTGGCGATGCGGAGCTGTTGGCGATGCTAAAGCCGGCGGGTGAGTGAGAGAACCTAAGTGATGGTTGTGCCATCAGAGTGGGAAAGGGGAGGGAAAGACGAGGAAGAGAAATTGTTGGAGAGGTTTTTGGCTAGATGCCAGAAAGCTTGGGAAGAGCTAGAGTTGGATAGTTCAGTGCATTTATTATTGATGAAAGAGTGTTTGGCAAGTCGAAGAACAGATTTGGCTTGATTCCGGGCAGAAACATATGAAGAATGAGAGTCTTGAGTTTTAAGGCGTCGGTACCGTTTGAATGCTTCCTCCTTATTGCGGACAGCAGTAGAACAGGCGTCAGTAAACCAAGATTTTTTAGCATTAGTCTGAGAGAAAGAGAATGTATGCTTCCATGCCCGATAGGTAATGCGTTCAGCACTCTCCGAGGGTCCTCGGCCATGGAAGCAGAAATCATTCCATGGGAAATCAAAGAAGTACTGCCGAAGAGCCTCCCAGTCGGCAGCGCCAAAGTATTGGCGACTTCTTTTTGTTTTTAGTTCAGCTGCATTTGGACGATTTTATGAAGCATAGAAAGGATATATGGTAGTTGTAAGAATAATTTAGATACTCTGTAATCTTTAAACGGGTAGACATCCTTCCTAAGCTGAATAAAACCGCCTAATAGTTGCCAAAAGATAACGACAAAATATGTCACCGGTACTGAATGGGTAAATATCAATTCCAATCCGAGTCAAGAGACTACAGTTTCGCTGTAAGCCTACTTAATTTTACTCGTCAAAGGGAATCACATTACTAAACCTACCTGAAAAGCTAAGACTTAGAGCACAGTGCATCCTAACTGATCCATATGCCATTGACAATTGGGGTGTTTTATTTTGGGCATGTTGTAGGTTAATTAAAATTAAGGTAAATTTAGATCAGGTTGGGTTAAAATAGATGTAAACAACCACGGTCAACGATCGTGTCCTACCTCAATAACTTCAATTATCGTTATCTCTTTAGTTTATATTCAAGGTTTGTTTAGTAAGGTTTAGGAATATTTTTAAGGGGATATGGTGGATATTTCTGCACCCCCTTCTCCCTCACGATTAGCCCCATTAGTTTCAGATGTTAAGACCTTCGGCCTATTAGTTAGTCGTGTTTAAGACATTTAGCCTCTTTCTTCTGTCAATATTCCGACCTTTCGTGCCATTCAGGTGTCTCTTTTTTTCCTGACTGTAGTTTGAAGTTATAAAGGTGGGCCAACAACTTTTGTCCTTGAGTGTTGTATATGCTCTCACCAAATAACTCTTACAATAAACAGTACGAAAACGAAACCTAGACACACCATTCCAAACCCCCATCATGTTACAGTCAATGCTCCTCAGAGGGTTAGTATGCCTAGAACCAGCCGGGTGTGGTTGACCTCCAATATTTTAATTTGTATTAAGGGGAGATGGGTCGTTTTTCTGGGCCCTCTGTTTAGTCCCATTAGTTTTCTGATTTTATGATGTTTGGTTCATTAGTTTGGCGATGTTAAGAGCTTTCACCCCATTTATTTATTAGTATTAAGAATTTTCTCAACATTTATGTGTAATTTTTTTCCCTGGCGAGCGATAGCCAGCCTGTAATTTAAGAGGAACCGGCCTTCGTCCTGGACATTTTTCTGTCGAAAAATGTACACATTTATCTTGAAGGAGGGTCTTGGGGTGACTCATTCACCCTCCCTATCAGAAACAACCTTGTAAGGATCAGTTTAATTATAGTAAATTGTTTGTCTTTGTAGCGTTTTGTAATTCTTCGCATAAGCTTTGATTAGTAATATGGTTAATCAATCTACTCAATATCCAGAGCCTGGGACACTGAAGCATCTGTTGCAATTATATAATCAACAGAAAATACTGTATAATATGTTGTGTCAAATACCAATAAATGACACTCAGAACTTCATCATTTGTGTACAAAAAGCCTAGGGCTATTTACAGATTGATAGACCTTGAATGCATTTACTATATTAGGCGAGAACACAGGTAGTAGTATCAACAGTAATAACAAAACTACCTGTTAACCCCATATCGCAGAACACGCTGAATACTATTTTAATTACGTATAGCGAAAATTTGGTCCGGAAAAAAAGGAAACTATGTGGGAAATGGAAACTGCCCCCCCCCCCCCCCAAAAAAAAAAAAAAAACAGAAACAAAAAATGCAGCACGATTCGCTCTCCATATATTTTTGGCGAGTCCATCTTGCCTTTCATAGTTCACTAATTGACAGGTGAATCAGTAAAAGGGGAACTGACGGTTGAGAGAGAGAGAGATAGTGTGTGTGTGTGAGAGAGAGAGTGAAGTGAGTGAATGTGTGTGTATCTGTGCGCGAGAGAGAGAGAGAGAGAGACGGTTATTCATTTCTGCTTCATATCCGTCTGTCCGTTCACCTGTCTCTGTTCGGTACTCACAAAAATACCTATTGTCGTTTTTATACTGTCTAAATAATATCAGTTATTTTAGTTTTTGTGCGTGGTTTAATGATTTATTGTTTTGTATTGATTGATTTATTATTTGATTTAGTGAAATGTTTATAGTTCATACATATACTTATAATACTTAACCCTTTCTGTGCCAGCGACGTGTATATATTTTATTCTTGCTATATTTAGCGGAATTTATGCAGTTTAACAAGGATCTGTGGTGGTAAAACGGGTTAATTAAGATAGTATGTAGTATTTTATTTGGTACACGTCTGTCCTAAGCTGAATAGAATAGTCTAATAGTTGCCAGGATATGTGTAAACAGATGTTCCCGGTACTGAATGGGTTAAACCGTTAAACTAAAATGTTCCTGGCTGAGCATTTTGAGAGTCCCTAATTATGTTATCATGAGTCTTAAGGTGGGTCACCGGCCTTTTTTTATCTTTCTCTCCTTTTCTTTCTTTCTTTGGCTTGTATCCATTCAGCCCCATTCAGCCAACTGTTTTAAGACGTTTATCTCCATCCAGGTGTCGATTTCTTCCTGGCGAGCGATAGCGAGTCAGCATTGTATGGAGAAATCCGGCTTCCCCGGATTTTTTTTTCTCGAAAAATGTACAAATTTAGCTTGCTGGCAAAACAAAAATATATATATGCTGGCTTGCTACCACTCGCCAGAAAAATATTGACACCTGGATGGGGGTAAACATCTTAAAACAGTAAGCTGAATGGGGCCGAATGGATACAAGCCAAAGAGAGAGGGAGAGAAAGATAATAAAAGCGAGGTGGGCTCCCTTAAGCAACACAGACTGACATACAAATGCTTATAATATTAAACTGTGTGTGCTATACTGTATATTGTTGGCTAAATTAAAAGGATTACATTATTATTGGATTGTACCCTAAAATACAATATACGTACATACGCACATACACAAAAACGCATAAGCACATAGGTAAGCCCATTTCTATATATGATTCTTATATAAGTTAGAATACATATATACAACATATACAATTCCACACATATTAACTAAGATCTATTCACTGAGATAACATTACTAGACGGGTCCGGGTTCCCATCTATATAGACAGGAACAACCTTTGCTATCTTGAGTTTATCAAGGAATATGCCTGTCTCAGGTTCGAATCCCGGAAGGTACACATGCTTTCATTAATTTCATTGGGAGGTGTTTGGTGTTGGGAGTCTATCTATCTATCTATCTATATGCTCAGGCCCAATCCCCATTTTGGGGGTAGCCGACTCAAGACAGAGCAAGAACAGGGAAAACACAAAACATAAAACAAAAAAATAAACACAGATAAAAAACACAAACTCTCACACATCCAGGTCACCCAGGAGAAGACCCAGAGACCAGGGTTACCAAGGTCGCTCCAGCATTCCCCCGGCCCCTGACCACCCGGAGAGGTTCCGATCTCGGCAGGCAGACATGCAGCGGAGCCAAAGCCACAAGCCCTCCCACCACACTTCCAGGCACACCCTTCATATTAATCGTCTCCCCGGCCAGCGCCTGATGGACTATTATCTAGTCCAACTTGCGCCCGACCCCTTACTCCAAATGACCACGTGTTCACTCAACTATTCACAAGCATTCTCCATTCACTCTGTCCACCACCACTTTCCCCTGCCTGATCTATAGTCATTCCTCTATCATCCAAAGCCTTTCTTACACAGTCTCTCCCATCTCAATGGGGGTCTTCCTGCCCTTCTATCTCCCCTTGTACCTGACTCACATATTCTCTTTGTAAGCCTTTCATCTCCCATTCGTTCAACATGACCATACCAGCTCAGCACCCTTCTGTCCACTCTGGCTGACAAATGTTCCTGCTGCCCCACTCTCCTACGTATATCTTCATTCCTCAATCTGTCTCTACGAGTAACTCCACACATACTCCTCAAGCAGCTCATCTCCATCACATCCAGCCCTCTTTTCTCCTTTTCTTCAGAGCCCATGTCTCAGCCCCATACATCACTGTTGGCACAACAATTCCTTGATACAGTGCACTTTTTACTTTCACTCCGAGATTTCTCGTCTTCCACATACTTCCCATTGCTCCGAAAACCTTCCTTCCTTCACACACTCTCTGTTTTACCTCCACTTCCATACCTCCACTCCTGCTTATTGTTCCTCCTAGATAGAGTGAAATTATTTAATTAGATTCAATTAACAGCCACATAGATGTAAAATTACAGGACAAATGATAGGAACATTTTGTTGGATGATGCTCCTTGGAACGTCGTCATATGGTGCTGAATTTTTTGATTGCTTAACCCTCTCTGTACCGGCGACGTCTGTTTTATTTTTGTTCTTGCTATATCTAGACGATTATTGCAGTTTAAGAAGGATCTGTGGTAGCAAAAAGGGTTAAGTGAGATAGTTCGAAGCCTGTTAATTGCTGAAAACCCATTTTAAACTCAATAAAATCGTCTAATAGCTGCCAGAGTACAATGCAAAATACGTCGCCGGTACAGAAGGGGTTGACGCTTTATGTGTACAGACAGACAGGCAAACCGACAGAAAAGAGAGAGAGGAAAGAAGGCTATGCATGATAACAGAAAGTGACACAGACAACAACTCAGCCATAAACATACACATACCGAATGATGAGCATAATAAGTCAGACAAACATATATAGAGAGGCAGACACAAAATCTGAAAATCACAAACAAATTTGTTACATACAGCCAAAACTGCACAAAGAGAGAGAGAGAGAGAGAGAGAGAGAGAGAGAGAGAGAGAGAGAGAGAGAGAGAGAGTTAGAAAGCTAAGAATTAGCGAGATCCTAGAGTTTGTCAGAGAACGAAACAGATTAAGAATAAAACTAACAACGAATGTTAAATTAGTATGAGTGTTTGACTGTGTGAGGAGAGTAGTAGAGATATAATGAGAGAAAGAGTGATAGCGTGAAAGATGAGGAAAAAACGAGATAAAAACAAGAAAGGAGTGTTAGAGAGAAAGCTACAGGAGGTACAATTAATAGTTATTATCTCAAAGACCTTACGGTTCATTTCTGGTAGACACTGTAGGTGAAACCATATAGATTGTATGGTGTACTGCATATACTGGAGAGTGCGAAATACTAACTGCGGTACTTTCTTCTTGAATTGCTTTACTGACGAACGATTTGCAAGTTTCGAAGAAAGTTTGTTCCTATTAGAACAGATCTTTTACTTACTTGAGAGAGAGAGAGAGAGAGAGAGAGAGAGAGAGAGAGAGAGAGAGAGAGAGAGAGAGAGAGAGAGAGAGAGAGAGAGATAAAGGTAAGATGAAGTCACACAGGCTCTGAAAGAAAAGACTGCTTCCAAAATTGAGATAATTAGCCGGGATTTCCGTGTTTATACTGTGTAGGGTGCAGGTAGTTGTGGTAGTGATGGTTGTGGTAGTGGTGGTTGTAATGACGGTGAAGAACATTGAGAAACTTGTAATTTGGCTGGTGATGGTAGTGATCATAGTCGTAGTAGCCTACTGGAGGTGGCAGTGATAGTGAGATAGGACTAGTTGTTATAGTATATAATTATAATGGTATACTCGTGGTGCAGACGATGGAGGAAGAGTAGGACATTGAAAAGACGCTGGTGGTGATAATCATGAATGATGTTGTAGTGGAGGTGGTGGTAAAAGGAGGAGCTGTAGTAAATAATGTTGCACTGGTAGTAGTTGTGGGTAGTTAGGAAGTTATTGTAACTTGTGTTGCAGTGCTGGTGGTGGTTAGGAAGATATTGTCAATGGTGTTGCAGGGGTGGTAATTGAGGGTGATTAGGAAGTGATAGTAAATTGTGTTGCAGTGGTGGTGGTGGTGGTTAGGAAGAGATTGGTAATGGTGTTGCAGTTTTGGTGGTTGGGAAATTATTGGAAATGGTTTTGCAGTGGTGGTAGTTAGGAAGTGATTATATATGGCGTTGCAGTGGTGACGGTGGGGGTACTCCGGTTAGGAAATAATTGTAAATGGTTTTGCAGTGGTGGATGTACGAAGTGATCGTAAATGGAGTTGTAGTGTTGGTGTAGACAGGCAAAAGGAGGTGTAAATGATGTTGGTGTTGGTGATGGTGTGGTGTAGACAGGCAAGAAATAACTGTAAATGGTGTTGGTGATGGTGTGGTGTAGACAGGCAAGAATGAGCTGTAAATGGTGTTGGTGATGGTGTGGTGTAGACAGGCAAGAAGGAGGTGTAAATGGTGTTGGTGATGGTGTGGTGTAGACAGGCAATAATGAGCTGTAAATGGTGTTGTTGTTGGTGATGGTGTGGTGTAGACAGGCAAGAAGGAGGTGTAAATGGTGTTGGTGATGGTGTGCTGTAGACAGGCAATAATGAGCTGTAAATGGTGTTGTTGTTGGTGATGGTGTGGTGTAGACAAGAAAGAAATAGCTGTAAATGGTGTTGGTGATGGTGTGGTGTAGACAGGCAAGAAGGATGTGTAAATGGTGTTGGTGATGGTGTGGTGTAGATAGGCAAGAAGGAGCTGTAAATGGTGTTGGTGATGGTGTGGTGTAGACAGGCAAGAAGGAGCTGTAAATGGTGTTGGTGTGGTGTGGTGTAGACAGGCAAGAAGGAGGTGTAAATGGTGTTGGTGATGGTGTGGTGTAGACAGGCAATAATGAGCTGTAAATGGTGTTGTTGTTGGTGATGGTGTGGTTTAGACAGGAAAGAAGTAGCTGTAAATGGTGTTGGTGATGGTGTGGTGTAGACAGGCAAGAAGGAGGTGTAAATGGTGTTGGTGATGGTGTGGGGGGGGGTGTAAGACAAGGCAAGAATTATGTCCTTGTAAATGGTGTTGGTGATGGTGATGGTGTGGTGTAGACAGGCAAGAAGGAGCTGTAAATGGTGTTGGTGTTGGTAATGGTGTGGTGTAGACAGGCAAGAAGGAGCTGTAAATGGTGTTTGTGGCAAGACAGCAAATGAAGAGGTGTAAATGGAGCCGGAACATACTGTACATGGTGGTGGTAATGTTGTTGGCAGTTATGAATATATAGGTGAACCAAGGGGAGGAACAGACAAATGAGATTGATGTTATGCTTTTGTGTTTATACTGTAGGTGTGGTTGTGTTTGTGTTTGCCAGGAGATAAAGTGACATGTGTGTTTGATGTTTATAATAATAATAGTTG
>CM064527.1:40950200-41024187 GCA_032716605.1 Paralithodes platypus | reverse complement strand
GGACCCTGACATCACCACAATTTGCTTGGACAATATCTACCCGAACTATACTCCTGTCTGTGCATTTCCCTGGCCAAAGACTATGTGCTGTGACGCTACTTCCTAAGCTGAATAAAATCACCGGGGCCTAGCAGTAAGTGGTTAAAGCGGTTAACAAATGTCCTTTACCTCTATAACGCCCATCAGAGATAAAATTTGTACATTTTTCTGGCACCTAAATGGGACAAGAGGTTTTTAAAGGGGACAAAGAACCTGGGATGAAAGGTCCTTAAAGGTCGTCCAAACTAGTAGGGCAAACGTCTTTAAACCCCACAACTAATGGGGCTATACCTGAGGGATGAAGGTGGATACAGAGAATACCACCCCCTTAATCCCACAGCAGCGGATTATCTTGCGCAAAATACTATGATAATCGTGGGCGGTGCAAAACGTTAAAACCCATCTTACTCAATTTCCAGAAACAAGAGAGTGGGTGGATACGCTTCCAACTCACAATATTGTCTAGCTTGTTATCTGCCTTCACGGGGGAGGGGTCACTTAAGGGGAGGCTTTTAGTTTGTTCCCTAGACCTTCATCAAGCTTGATAAACCCCCCCAAGATTCCCCTTCGAGAGAAATTTGTAAATTTGTCAGTATAAAAATGTACTGTCCGAAGGCCGGTTCCTCCGAAATGTGTCCACGTATCGCACGCTAAGAAAACGTTGACACCTAACTGGCACGAAAGGTCTGAAACTTTACAACAATGGGGCCAAAAGTCCTTAAATAATTACCACAAACTAATGGGGAGAACGTCTTATAATAATCAAAACTAATCGTGGCTGGGGGGGGGGGGGGGGAAGCCTGTGGGGGAGGGGCCTCCAGAAAAAAAACCCTCCTTGGTGGTTATTTTTTGTTTATCTAATTTAGTGTCCTCGTTACACCTCCTTTCAATATATATTTGTACATTTTTTCGTTAGGAAAATGTCGCTGCCGAAGGCCGCTTCCTCTTAAAATTACAAGCTCGCTTTCGCTTGCCAGGGAAAATTCGACATGCGTAAATGGTACGCAAGATCATAAAAGATAATCGCAAAACCAATGGCGCAACCGTCTTAAAATCTCAAAACTAAGTGGGCTAGACATGAGGGAGACGGAGCTCCAGAAAAAAAAACTAACTCCCTCTTAACCCAAACCGCGTAATTATCGTAATAATCATAAGACAAGTATTTAATTCTTTGGTATGATCATATCAAAAAATATCTCATGATTTTTGTTTACATCACTAAGGGGACATGGCCGCCCCGTTTTCAGGACCACTTTGCTCCTTTCATTTTTAGCCCCATTAGTTTTTCAGATCTTAAGATGTTTGCCCCATTCGTTATTCGATTTTAAGACCTTTTGCCCAGTTTCCTTCTTGTCAATATTTAGACCTTTCGTTCTAGTTAGGTGTCGAAGTTTTCCCTGTCGAACGATATGTAGCCTGTACTGTCTGGAATAATCGGCCCTTCGGGGCCGGAACATTTTTCTACCAAAAAATTTACACATTAATCTACAAGGGGTATCTAATGGATGTTTTTTTTGTAAAGGTTATGTAGGTCTAGGGAGGAAACTACAAAAATAATGAATACATGCAACAATCGTACACAAAAGTTAACCATCCCCCCCCTTAAATCGATCTTATCCGTGTACCATGTTAATGATATATGTCTTTCAATTTGGCGGAGTCATTTATATTACGTTATTCTGGCTTCCTGAAGGCCATTCTACTGAGCTTATCTTAGGAACTCTAATAATCAAAGGGTAGTAGGCCAGCTCAAATATATAACACTTGTACACATTCAAACCCTTCCTTAACTTAATCAAATCATCAAATAATAGCAAAATTATTTGTTCAAAACTGACACCCCTACCAAGAATTCACCCGAGGGACCTCTGGTGGACCCTTCCGAACTAGCGCCAGAGCTAACACTGTCTGTCGACATCAACAATACCCAACACTTATGCTGGGTCACACATTCCCGTGTAGTTGCTCCATCCCGACAGACTCCCGTCAGGCGTAATCACCAATTTTTTATTCTGTCGGGCGTAGTCCGGCCGTGTAGCGCCCGTATCACCCACGATGTATTGCATTTTTCCTCCGACAGACGTACCGTGACGGGGCCATTGTGACGTCAGTCGGATAACCTACTTACGTGTTTGCGACTTGCGTAAGCATTTTCACGCACGTTATTTCCCGCATGGGCTGCCCGATTTGCGGAAATCTCACAGGCCGACTCCCATGCCACAGACCCCCACAAGACCTGCGTACCGTAGACCGTATGTCTTGGGACTTTTTAGGACTTACCTCGACCGTTTCCTCCGGACAATCGTTGGCACACCCCGTCTGTCCAAACACAGAAACCAAAGACCAGTCTTTGTCCAACCACGTAGGTCCTGGGTTTGGAATCTGGGAACTACAACAGGGCCTGAATGGCCATGCCCCCTTGTTATTATGTGTTTCCTAACAAAAATGGTTTAGGTAATATATATAATAGGTTCAATATATTTATGGTAAAGTACTAAAGATTTCATCAGTTCACACCATAATAGCAACAATAACTTTTTGAACATATTAGGCTTCCCACATACCACAACTTTTTTGTATACCTTATATATATATATATATATATATATTCTCTTTTAAACAGACGAGGTTAAAGTGCAATGGCAGTTTCAGCATTAAGGATTTTTATTGTTACCGCTTTCAATAGTTCTAAACAATTTTCCTCTGGGGTTCAGAGATGAGTTACAACAGGTTAGGCAAATTCATGGTGGATCCAACGTTTCACAAGTAAACATCTTGCATCGTCAGGGAAAGGAGAGGTAATGATTAGAATAGGTGACAAGGTATCCTATTTATACAAAATTCGAGGATCCGAATAGGAAGTGGGGGGCGGACCTACTTTTGTGTGGTGGCTGTTCATTGGTGGAAGGCAGTCTGGTTCGCGGAGACGGGCACTAGATCTTATCGGTGGTTGGTTGTTGGCTGTGGGTGGCTGTGATTGGTTGGTGTTGTCAATTGTGTGCTGCAGCGCGGAGGCATAAGGTAGGGGGGCACGGGGCGAGTAAGAAGGGGGGCAACATGCCTGTAGCGCTTGCCTGAAGGAAGAATTTGAAGGTCCTTGTGTTTGGTTGTTGATGCTGGGGTTGAGTGTTTGGATGTTATAGAGCTCCTAAAATAGCTAGTCTGGCTGTGGTGCTCTTCTATTGTCAGAGATATGTTGGTTTTGTTTGTCTAGGTCGGCGGCGTTTAAAAGATATCTTATTACACTTGCTATACTAACATATATATATATATATAGATATCATAGATATAAGGCTATAAACTTAAGTGAACCAAGATAAATTGAAAACAATATTTGCATCAATTATAAGAAAACTAATTCATTCGTAGAGTTGGCAGGGTGGTAGGGTGGCAGGTTTGGCTGGAGGTGGTGGTGGTTGCTGTCTTGCGGTGTGGTGAGAGGTTGTGACGGCAATGCGTCCCGCCGGTCCTTATATACCCCCCCGTACAACGTTTTGCCGCGTCTTCCCTCCACCCCCGCAGTGCGGCGCTGTTGCCAGCTGCTCCCGGACTAACGTAAACTTTCCCGTTTGACGAGAATTTTTTACGATTGACGGGAGCCGCTTACGTCTGACGTGGCTGCTCCCGTCAGATGGCCATGATGGCCCGGACGGTCGTAAAATTTCCCGACTTTTGACATATACTGAGCTGTGAGCCACGACCTTGATTTGAATTTCAAAGGATACGGCGCGGCGCTAGCCCGCGCCCAGCACCTCCCCGACCCCGCGTGGCTACTCCCGTCATGCGTACCAACCGCCCCAGACTGTACACAATTTCACTTACTTTTTGGCGTAATATGCCCGTACGTTTTAAGTAATCTTTGCCCACTACCAATAAACCTTTGTACGGGAGCAGTTCGGTAGCATATAACGGGAATGTGTTGACCCCAGCATTAGGATATACACATTTTATCTAGATTTTTTGTGATTCTACATGTTTATATTTTAGATAAAGTGCGTGGTGTATAGAGTGTGTATGTAGTAAATAAGCGTCGCCGTGGTGGATAAACTTTGTAGTTTTGGATAAAGTTGTAGTGTTATAAAAGTGGTAGTGGTGGATAAAGTGCTAGCGGTAAATAAATTGTTATATGTGGAGGTAAGTGGTAGTGGTAGATAAAGTGGTATTAGTAGATAAAGTGGTAGTTTTAGCTACAGTTATAGTAGTGGAAAAAATGGTATTTTGGGATAAAAGTGGTGGTGGAGGATAAAGTGGTAGTGGGTGTGGTAAAGTGGTAGTGTTAGATAAAGCTGTAGTGGTGGATAAAGTGGTAGTGGTAGATACAGTGGTAGTGGTGGATAGAGTTGTAGTGGTGGATAAAGTGGGTAATGGTAGATAAAGTGGTAGTGGTAGATAAAGTGGTCATGGTAGATAAAGTGTTAAGTGTGTGGAGAAAGTGGGTAGTGGTGGCGTAAGTGCTAGTGGTAAGTAATTCGTAGAGGTTGATTAACGTGGTAAGTGGTAGATGAAGTGGTATTAGTAGATACAGTGGTATTAGTAGATAAAGTGGTAGTGTTAGATTAAAGTTGTAGTAGTGGATAAAGTGGTGAGTTTTGGATAAAGTGCTGGTGGTGGATAAAGTGTGTAGTGGTGGATAAAATGGTATTGGTGGATAAAATGGTAGTGTTATATAAAGCGGCTAGTGTGGGGGATAAAGTGGTATGGGGCTAGTGGATCAAGGCAAGGTGGTAGTGGTGGATAGAGGCGGTTAGTGGTGTAAAACAACAAAAAAAGATAAAATGGTAATGGACTAAGATAAAGTGGTAGTGGTGGATTAAAGTGGTCATGGTAGATAAAGTGTTAGTGGTGGATAAAGTGTTGGTGGAGTAGATTAAAGTGGTAGTGGTGGATAAAGTGGTAGTGGTAGATAAAATTGTAGTAGTTAGTATCAAGTGTTAGTGTTAGATAAAGTGGTAGTGATGGATAAAGTGGTAGTAGTGGATAGAGTGATTGTTTTGATTAAAGTGTTAGTTGTGGATAAAGTGATAGTATGTTGATAATAGTGGTAGTGTTAGTTATAAGTGGTAGTGGTAGACCAAAGTATGTATCAGCTACAGACATTTTGACTAACTGCTTAAACTACAGACTTGTTGAAGAGAGAGGGAGATTGGATAGATTCCAAGATGGGGCCGCCAATTTGCCCACAATGCACCGCGGTATATCATTATGGCGTTCAGCGCCTCTATCGGGTTCACTGTAGGGCATTTTATTGGTAGGGAGAATTGGCTAAATCCTGAGGGCTAGATATCTATTCAGTTTCTCTTGAAGGGGTGATGGTTAGTTTTGCCTGGACCTCCTCCTTCTCCGCTTCCATGTTTAGTAGGCCTCGATTATTTTTAGATTTTACCAACGCTTCGGCCCATTGAGTTTGGCGTATTTTCACCGCTCCACTGCTCCGCGGCATTTCATTGTCAATGTTTAGACCTTTATCGTGGGGCCATGTAAGGTGATGGATATTTTCAAGGCGAGCGATAACGGATTCTGTATTTTAAGAGGAATTGGCCTTTCGTGCGCGGTAAATTTTTCTTGCCGAAAAATGTACAAATATAATCTAGGGTGAATGAGAGGGCTCTAGGAGGATGTTTGTTTAAGCTTGATGGCGGTTTAGGGAAGAAACAAAATAGAATATTAGTAAGGATAAATAAATAAGGTCAAATTATAAGCTATTCACATCCCTCCTTAACCTAAGTATAGTATCAAATGCTTATTATACCTAATCTAGGAAGTTAAAATGCGAACCTTTGGCAACTAGGGGGTGGGCCATAGTTTCAACCAAAATACATACGCAAATGCAGTCATTGTATTGGTGAAACATACGCTGTTGGGCTTTCATCAACCTGATAACAGCGTTGGGCTAGGGAGGGACGCACGATGCAATCCTTCTCCGTCTGGATGGCTGAACAAAAGAAAAGGAACACAGAAGAAAAAGAGTAAGAAAACATTTGTATTCTGACTGGGGATTCTAAGCTCTTATGTACAGTTCGCGGGCTAATTTAAGTGATGTCACTCAGGCAGCCAAGTATGTTTTGATGGCAATAATTGGTATGCCAACATATATCTACGCTTCATTTCTTCATATTGTAGTGAAATATAGAAACATGTTCGCTAGCACTTCGACCCCTCCCGCCGATTGCAACATCCTGACAGACATGAAGTGACAGCAGATGAGAGCCAGCCAAACGAAGATATGACAGCTGGGCCATTACTTATTAGCACGTCTGTACTCTGGCCATAACGCGCTTTGGCACTTGTGGCTTGCGCGCTTAGCAGCCGGAAGACGCATCCTGCGTGGGTGTTGTGTGTGTGATTTTGATTGTTTGTGTTGTTTGTGTTTTGTTGTTTTGTATTTTTTGAGTGCGCGAGTGCTAGCTGTGTGTGTCTGGTGTCTTGGTGTGTCTGTGTTGTCTTTGTGTGTGTGTTTGTGTGTGGCTGCGTACGCCTGCGGTATGTCTCATTACTGGCCAAGGTTCTTTCATCTGTGGGGGGGGGGGGGTGTGATTAAGAGAAGGAGAGAGAGAGATGTGAGAGTGAGTTGGTAGAGATAGTGGAAATTATAGTGTGTATGTGTGTGTGTGTGTGTGTGTGAGAAGTGGTCATTATAGTAGCTTGTGAGTTATATATTTTGCAAGCATATGAACAAATTCAGTTGCAGGTCGTATAATTAGAAAACTATATTAATTGTTTATGCGTCTGTAGATCTCTGACTTCTTATATTATATATGTCTATTTCACTTCACTAACCTATGCGATGTTTTCAATAAGGGAGTGGGGGGGGGGGGGGGGGGGGGGGGGGTCGGGGGAGGGGGGGGTTTTCACGGGACACCGCCCCATCACCGTCCTGTGCTTGGCCGACTGCCTGGCCCATTAGTTTTGGAGATTTTAGAGATATTCGAACCCATTAGTTTAGGATGATTTTCAGACGCTTTTCGTGCGCGCTATAGGTGTCATTATTGTTCCTGGCGAGGCGACAGTGGCGGAGCTCTGCAATTTTGGTGTCGCCTCGCACATGTACTCATAAGGCTATCGAATGCAGTGAAAAAGCGATGTCACAGGGCTAGTCTCATTTTTGAAAACTAAACTTACAAGCACGTTTTTTCCTTTCCGGCATTATTTTCAGGGTATGTTTGCATTATTTCAGGGTATTTCCAAGTTATTATTGGCAAAAACTATGAGAAAATATTATATAAAGACACTTGATATATCTATGATAGGCTAATTCATGAACTGTCAGTACCATAATGTTGCTCGAAAAAATTGGCCGGTAATGTTCGTAGTGTGATCGCCGCTCTGTAAACGCTTTGTGGATCATGCGTACGCGCTTGTGACAGTATATTCCTGGGCCATCATGTAGACGATTTTATAGCAGCGCTTAGGCAGGAATCTGTGAGAGGGGATTAAAAGTGCAAAATCTTATCTCAATCAACCCTTTGAATTCGCATATAGCACTTCCCAATCTTGAGAGAAATCGTGAAATACTAGCCCTATGAACAGTAAAAAAAAATGCGTCTTAGATCGGCTCTAGTAGGGTTCAACACCTTCCCCCCCACCTGCCTCTTCCTTATCTCTCGCCCTCAGCACCCTGCGCGGCTGGGCCGGCTCAACCTCTCTCTCGCTGCTCCCCCGCTTTCTCTTCCCTTCCGTTTCCTTCCGGGTCCTCTCATCTCCCAATCTCTCCCCCCCCACCCCCCGGCTCACCACTCCTTCCCCTCCTCCCTCCTGACCTAATGGCAAGCTGCCTTGCCCTTCCATAAATCGGCTAGTCTGCAGGTACGCTCGCCTACACCTCCCCCCGCCCCCCGTCCTCTCATGCATGGTAGCAGTAGAAGGGAAGGTGCTCTTTAATACTCGGCCTGCCGGTTTACCTGTTATTTTGGTTTGCACTCTTATTTTTTTCTTTCAATCCTATGGTAGCTCTTATAAGTTGGTGGTCTTTTTAAGCCTAATCGATATCCTGACTCTACCTAAACTAGAACCTATGTACTTCATCCTATTCTATATTCATTGTAAATGTAACCGGGCATACAATAAACGTGAAGAGTGTTATTGCTTGTATATCCATTCTATTTGGTATCTTTTATTCATGTAGCTATCATTATATTTGTATCTATCTAACGTATCCGAAAGCTCTAACTTAACTCATTAGATATCATGATTTACTTATTATCGTGTATGATGATATCTTCATGTACACATATTCCCATTGCTGGGGGGTGACAGACGTCGAGGGAGAGCCCAAACATAAACGGGCTGTAAAGTTCCAATTCTTTCATTATGATCTTTGAAGCGCATCTGTTTTGTTCCCATCGCCGCTTTTCTACTGTTATAATCTGTCTTGATAGCCTAGTTTCTTTAGTGTGCGGGAATTTCGGTATGAGTATCCTAGTGTTCGGCATTCTCTTGGAGTCCAACATATATTCATTACTTTCATTGATTTCACTAGTTAGGTTTATTTGTAACTTAATTGAGTGGGTTGGTGAAAACAAATATACCATATATCAAATTAATGTAAACGAATGCCCCTAAACCAGGCAAGGAATATGATGCGTGCCTTGTTTGCTATGTATGCGCAGTCTCAATGCAGATGAAGGGCTATGGTGATTGTAAGTGCAAATGTTCAGAAGTGGTGGGGTTGTGGCAATTTTAAGTGGCCTGTAGTAGGATTTCAATACGCCCTATTACTTGGTTCTTTTGGCGGTAGCCCTTCACCTTTTAACGCGGTCTTCTAACTAGCCCTCTTTAAGATGAAAGGAGTTTGATTTATATGTGCTAGATTTTCAGGTGGGGTAGAGTTCAAATGTGTGGTGTGTGTGTGTGTGTGTGTGAATGAGTTAGAGAGATTTAAGGGGTGTGGAGTCATTCACAAACACACACACACACACACAAAACACTACACGTAGTTTAGTAGACCGTCTGCTTATAAGTTGAGAGGTGGCTTTTAATGCTAAATTAAGTTTTTGGCATGCTATCAAAGTGAGTAGTTCTAAGCACAAAGAGACGCAACGCAAGTATCCATACTTACACACACATAGCAGAATTCGAGGCACACACACACAACCACACATCACCATCACAGCACAATCACTCCCTACTCTCATGGACACGATCGCACAATCAGGCAGTCACTCACAATTGCTTCATTCACATCAAGGAGCACAACGACCATGCACACACACACACATTGTTACGACGCGGGGCGACCTACAAATATAAAACAATGGGGCAGCTAAAGAATGGACTAGATGATAGGCTATATCTGCATACAACGGTACGCTAATTCGCAAAGCTCGGCCTCTAACTATAGCGCCAGGTGAACAAAACACATTAAAACCCTCCAAGATGTTAATATACTGGATAAATCGGGGTATCAATTAACTGGGTTTTAGTTGGGCGACTTCCTACTCAAATGTCTGCCTAAACGGAGAGAGGACGGAAAGCCTACTCAGGCAACAGGATTAGTTTACGTTAATAAAATGCTCTTAAGTAATAACAATGCTTGAATAAACTATAACAAGATTTAATAAAGGAGTATAATGCTTATCGTTAACTTTAGTGTGAGCCTAGACTCAACACTAAACTCTGCATGCTCTATGAAAACAGTCTGGAAGTGCTAGTCCTACAGTAACAAACAGATAAAGATTCTTCTGAAAGCGTCTTATGCTCTTAGATTGCCTTCGATTAATATAGTAACAGAAATAATGTGCCGGGGCAGTACAGCTGCAAAGGGCGTGTTATCTTAAGATACAGACCAAGTAAGTACGGATACATATATATAACTAAGGGAGTTGCAATAAACTCTGTGACGCACTTAATTAATCGCGCCACCTCAAAACAGTAGCTTCCTTAGCCAATGTAAGAGGGTCAGCTGCAAAGGCCTGTGTAGGTGTGCACTATGCGAGTTTCAACCTCTAGGGTTTATATACTAAAAGGGTCGTGAACTAATTACGCCTAATAGTACAGCATGAATAGCACTAGGTATTAAAGTTAAATAAAGGCATGGAACATTCTATTCGTACTGCTCACTAATAAAGTTCTATAGGCAGTCGGCTAAAAAAGTAGCTATGAAACTAGGGTCTAAGAGCTGCAAGCATGGGCCGCAGCCTACTGGTTTTCCCCTTGTAACAGATTTCCGCTATGTTAGTGCGTTTAAGTGACATTGAGGCCTCTTGGTAAGTCCAGATTCGTCATAGTATCTGGTTCTATAACGACGGTCTTGGTCGCTCACACAAAGGTCGGAATCAAATGAGGTATCAAGGCATAGCATAGGTAAGTGTAGGCAAAAGCGCCTTTCCCCTGTATATCTGCTGCGATCGCGTCAAGGAAAAATGCAGCAAGGGTTTACAGCTGACTCTAGGAGCTTTCGTCGATGTTGTAGGCAGGAGCTCTGACGTTTAGTGCCTACACACATAACTCAGGACGAACGACCCAATAAGTTATAATCGCTTGTTCTAACTGTCTAGGCATTAAATAATAGGAACAGAAGCAGTCTCAATAATTAGAAGCTACCCGCAATACCTATGATAACGGCAGTTTGACTAATGTATGACTAATAATTCCGTCATAAAGGATAGTGCAAACATATATGGAGAAGGCTGGTGTCTGTGTAATGAGTGGGGCGACTGGGCCGACTATGGATATTCTTATGGGCAGAACCATAAGGGATGGAAAATGAATAAGTATGAGGAAGTTATGCAAAAGAGATGTTCAGAGAGAGAACTAGTATTAGTAGGGGGTTATAATATGGGGGAGAGGGTGGGGACAGAGATGTCTCTGGGCCTACTTAGGACTGGTAATTCAAATGGACCGTCGGGTTGCGAATCGGGTGCATATGTCATAGTGGTTGAACGACAAATTATTGGGTATGGAATTTGTGCTGTAGCCTAGTATCTAGTCAAGTCGGCATTTACCAACAGGCACACACGAAATATGGTAGGGTGGTGCAATAAAATACCCTCATTGATTCTCTCTGATTACACATAGTCACTCTGTATGAATAATTGCCGTATTCATCTTAAATTATGGCATACTGAGGGTGGGGCAATGCTCGGGAGCTTAATTGTCTCAATAGGTGGGGCATTCTGAGAGTGATGTGTTCCGAAGCCTGTATATGAGACTTTGAATCATAGAGGGCAGAGGCAGCTTGCAAGGGATGGAATTGGCTATTCGAGCAGATTGAAGCTTCCGCATGTCTCACTCGGCTGCGCTAGTCTGGGAGGGCTAGAGAACGCGCCCCTCACGGGGCCAATCACCAGTGTTCATGAGGTCGAAGGCGGTAGAGATGTAAAGGGCTATTCAGTGCCTATTCACATTCAGATGAGGGAGTAGATTGAAATATTAGAACGGCAAAAAAAAAAATATATTGGGGACCATTGATTCTCTAAAGGCCAGTGTAGGACCAAGGCCGAGCGCTGTGCGCAAGCTCTGGGCTATGGAGAACCGGCGGAGCAGGAGTTGCCTTCCCGGCAGCAGGCTACAAAGGCATGGTCATTCATCATCAATCACAGACAGACATACGTTTCATTATGATGCGGTGTGCGTATGATGGGGCGATGCTTAAGACCCACGTGCGCTCTGCCATATTACTAGTGCGTTTGTAAAGCCATCGTGTCAGCATAGTTAGGGCAGCACAGTTAGCATATCACACAGCAGCGATAATTAACCACCTTTACGGGATACGACGCTGGCTATGCTCTGCATTTCTCCGCCCTACATCATGGGGGGGGGGGGGGGGGGGGGGGGGGACTTCCCACAAAGCATCTATATATTCTAGTCATGAGATTCGATAATAGGTCTTTGCAAGTTCATGCTCAGACAAGAATAAAGACCACACGAGCACGGCACATGATCTGTCTGTGACAAAGGCATTGACTCTATGAAAGAAAAGAAGAAACATCGTTCTACGATTATCGATTAGCCCATTTGCACTGTCCTTGCTGGGGTGTCGCGATAGAGCGAGTTAGGCGAAGTGCATTCTGGTGGCAAGGGGGCTTCGTCTATGCCGAACACCCCGGCCCAAGATGTGGGACTGTTTCAGCTAGCCTTGCTTCACGGTGCACAAGTCTTCCTACATCTGACCACGGCCATCACAGAATGCTCACTCAACCCTTCGATGCTCCCGCATCACCCCTGCTATCTCTCCCAAGTTGTGGAAAACATAGGCACGATCACAAGTAGCAAATAAAGGCAGTAGGCATTAAAAAAAAAATCTGCAGCAACACTTCCCCAAAATAATAGCATCATGTAATTATAACTTCACGCTCAACGAGCAATGGTTCACCAAGCCTAGCCTTACTAAGCAGACAAAAGCTCAGGAGTGTCTTAGATGCTATGGGCTGTAATATACTAGCACTTATATACTATCAAAAAGAAAGAGTTTTATGTGAGGTTATTTATATTTTTTAATAGTGTTTTTGCGACGTTGCACTATACAGGGGGAAGCCTAATTATTTCTACCAGCTCTCAAACAAAACACCGCGAGTCCGAGGGTTCTCTGTATAAGATCTATGCCCTCTATGAAAACATATCCAGCCAGTAACATTATCATGCCCGTAACATGGCCACCACTAACATTTTGTTCCGGCAGCAAAACAACACCTGACACTGTATAAACTGACCCAGCTCTCATTACACAAGACTGCACTCTCTCTCGCTGCTTTCTGCTATAGCGGGGGGCCACTCACTCAATAACCTTTCACACTATTTCATAGCTGCCCCTTAGTGATAAGAGCGAGGCCAGCCCTGCGTGCGGTCTAGTGGGGTCGTCAAGACTCTGGGGTAATGGATAGGCAGTCTGTCAGGGATAATGCTTCCAGCACTCTTGCAATCAAGTACCACAAAGGGGCACGGATTTCTTTGCGCACATAACTGCAGGGTGCAAAGTACTGGCAATGACTCACTGCCCTTTATCCCTCAGACCTGCTTTTGGGCAAAACAGTAGCTCAGAGCTCTACTTGTACGACAGGCTGTAGCAGAGGGGGATTTATACGGTAGAGGAGCCACTTGCGCTTTGCTAACTGTCTCCAGCCTCCATGTCGGATTCTATACAAGACCTCGTACATCAGCATGGGAGATCAACAAACATGCGGACGTACTGCCAAAGTCTAGTAAACAACTTCTCATGGCGCTAGGTACAATGGTTGGGGCACACTTATCTTGCGAATAGAATAGAACATGCCTAGTGCTTCTTCTCCCAAGCACACCCTGCTATCAGGAGCCGGGACGGTTTGCATATCCATTGCTTCTAACATCTATAGTCTCCGGCTCCTTCTCCACCTTGTTGATTCCCATGGTGTGGCAATTACAGAGGGGCTCAGGTCATGAGAGGGATCGAACTATACCACCGTGCAGTCAGCATTTCGCTGAAGCTTGCAACAAGCTAAGGAGGGCTCATCCCTGCCGATACGTACATGCTGGCCCCCCCACCGGACTCATCCATTGCTGACCTACATGCTGGGCCGGCGCAGCATCACCAAGGCCTTCAGCGACATGGCTAACATCAGATACAGGTCGGTCTATGGTAAGGCTGTTAGCATTTTACTGAGGGCAGGCATTGGGGAGGCTATGCGACGGCCGGGGGCAGGGGGCATCCACTACCACAGACAACCTCCCCAATGCCTCTGCTCAATGTCCTGATTTCTGACGTGGGGCACCACCCTTGGTGCAGCAAAATGGTCGACCCTGACCTGGCAACCATGCCAAAGCGCTCTCGGTCGCCACGCTTGAACCACTGATAACAACGAGGCCAACGTTTTACGCCCATCCTCAAGTAGACCTGCCTGAGGCGGAAGCACATCGTGCACCGCTATGAGTTGTGAGGCCTGGGTGCTCGGCACAAACATTGGGTATGAACCGGGGGAGGTGCTGGATGGGGGCTTTCCCACAGCCAAGTCCTGACTTCGTGTCCACCTGGCCCACTGGCTGTTCCATGCTCCGCGAGAAATGACAATGGCGCAACATCCAATCGCAGCTCACCTATGCCCCACTGCGCCCCCTCTCCTTCCAACTGCTGGGCCGTTGCAGGACCAACACAGGGACAGTAGGCTGCTTAGGTGGTTGCCTCACAAACTCCTTTTAACAGGTTTCAATGACATGCTTCCCCATCCTCGAGTTAATAGCCCGTTCCCACAACTATCAAAGGACTATCAGACTTATAGTTGTCCCTGGTCAAGGACTGAAACTACTCTGTTGTCGAAGCAAGTGCCAGCACGCCCAACCGTGTCACTAGGGCGGACAGTTCTGGGGCCACTCCGGAGTCTCATAATGGGTGCAAGTACAGAGTCCACCAAGGAGTGTCGCTGGGTCCAAACTCTCAACCCGACCACCAGCCTCGACTTCCTCCTTCCGACCCTTCCTCCACTGGTCTGCAACTTGGTGACTAGGCTGTGACACCTGAGCGGACTGAGATCTCTCGAGCCCCTCCGTTGCCCCTTCCCTACTCGTGTCTGCCGCCCTCCGGTTCTGCAAACGACTAAGGGTGAGAACTCTTCGGAAGGGGCATGCAAAGTCATTGCCGAGAAGGAGGTCGACCCCTCAACTGTCAATTTCTCCACCACCCCCACATCCAACTCCCAGGTCACCGTCCACCTCAAGCTCTACTCGACCAGAGGGTAAGACCGCTTAGCATTGATACCTTGAAACCACCACAACCCGAGCCGCGTTAATAGGCTGTCCAGTAAAATTCTGAATCAGTGTCCTGGGAAGCGCCCGTATCACGCAGCAAGTCAAGCATATGTATGCTCGACACCAGCCCTTCTCACAGTGCCGTGCCCCCTATGACCGACAAAAAAGCATCACGGACGGGTGACGAGCACGTCCTGCTGCTTCTGCACGGGATGCGATGACTTCGCAACCGACAATTTTTAACCCCGGGCAAACGCGGAAGAACTCAAAGAAGCGCAACGCGATGTTGCTCTCTAGTGACACCACTGCTGTAGGAGCGGTGCGCTCGATGGACAGGCGCGCGCAATATGCCCCTTCTCATGACAACTGAAACACTCCACTTCGCTCTTGGACTTCCTCTGAGGTGAGGAAGGGCCCTGGCCTTTCTTTACGGGAAGGGTTTCGGTTGTGTTCAGTATTGGGCAAACTTCTTAATGGATAATTAGGTTGGGGCATTAAATTCGGGGGGTGGAGTGGTAAGCCCCTGGTACCTGCTTGCCTCTGTGCAGACCCGCAACACTCCACGAATCAATGACACACTAATCAGCCAGCTCAGCCGCCTTCTGCAAAGTTTTTGGAGCTTTTCTTTAGGTAAGAGTCAAGTCACTGCCACCTTACACTTAAAACAAAATTCTAGCACCTAATTGCTTTACTGAATCAAAAAATAGTTTGCCTCTCCTAGACCCAACCAATTTTCAAATGCATCTGACAGCTCTCTAGCGCGTTCCTGGAAGTACTCTCCTTTCTTTTGGAACCGCCCTAAACTCAGATATAGTCTTATGGCAGGTCTCTGGCGTACGCCAACGCGACAGCCTCGGCCTTTCAACAACTTGTAATTCACATCAGGAATCTAGGGGAATCATCGTAACGCCTTGAGTGCTTTCCCCACGATGTGAAACAAGGGCTGCCCACTTCTCCTCGGGCCATTGGTGCTCCTGGCACTTTTCTCGAAACTGGAGAAAAAATTCTGTAACTCCTAACTCATCAAACACTGGAACCAAACTTTAGTAAATGAGACAGGGACTGGTCCTGGGCTCGACCCCCCTGGACGACCCGGTTCCTCGTCACCTCTTACACTGAGTTTTCTCTAGGTCAATATCGGCATAATACCTTTCAGACTCAAACTTGAGCTCAGCCTTCTCTATGCTTGAGCTCAGCCTCATACCTATACTTGAGATCAAGACTCATGCTTCCGCTGCGCTCGAGCTCAGCCTGTCGCTCTGCTTTCGCTGCTGCTAGTTTTGCTGAGCTCCAGCTGAAACAACATCTCGGAAGACAAACCCTGAGGAGGGGGTGCTACTATTGGGGACCCACCCCCGTGAATCACCTAGAGGCATACTCAACCGCCAGCGGGCATTGGCCTGCGGGAACGTACCTGGCTCTGGAGGAGGGGCGCCATGATAGGAGTCGAGTGGAATGGGGGCTGGGCCGAAGGTGCCCCAGCTCCCGCTCCACCCGGACCCCCATGCACCCCACCCAGCACACAGGTAATCAGCTCACTTCTCGCTAAAACCGCTAGTACCGGGAATCCCTAAAACCATGGCTACACACTGCAGTCCGTACCGGTCTAGCCCGACACACGATCCGCTGACACAGGCTCCTCCAAAAATCTCCGAGCATCCTCCTTATTGTTCACCACCCGAACGCCGCTAAGCAACTCCACCTTCTCCACCTCCTCGCCTGCCTCTCGCACTGTGCCCTCACTATGCTCAGACCCGTCCAGTGACATGATAGAGTCAACAACAAAAATTCTCAAGTCCAGACAAAAGTAGCCAAACTTTCGCGTAGCTTTATTCACCAACAAATATTCGAAGATGTTCTTGAGTGTAATAATAGGTCTCCAATAACTCCAACAAGTTCTATATATCCTCAAAACAATGTCTACTGCCAACAATGCGAGAAATAAGTTCAACCCCAAATGGCAATAAGATTTCTCAAAAAAAAAAAAATGCAATATTCAGTTCACTATATTCTGGTCTAAGGTCGCCATTTGTTACGACCACCAGCACTACGAAATAAACAAGGGCACTTAAGAATGGACTAGATGATAGGTTACAGCTGCAACAACGGTACGCTAATTCCAAACCCTCGAACTATTTCGCCGGTGAACAAAACACTTAAAACCCTCCAGAATAAATCTACTGGATAACGGGGTATCAATTAACTGGGTTTTAGTGCACTTCTACAAAGGCTTGCCGATGACGGCAAAGCCTACTCACAACAGAAGTACTTTACGTTAATAAAATGCTCTTAAGTAATAACAATGCTTGAATAAACTATAACAAGATTTAATAAAGGAGTATATGCTTACGTTAACTTTAGTGTGAGTCTGTACTCAACACTAAACTCTACAATGCTCTATGAAAACACTGGAAGTCTAGTCCTACAGCAATAAGATAAAGAATCTTCTGAAAACGTCTGATGCTCTAAGATGCTCGTTAATATAGAACAGAAATAATGCAGGGGCAGGACACCAAAGCGTGTATCTTAAATACACCAAAAAATAGGATACATATATATAACAAGGGAGTGCAACAACTCTGTGACAGCACTAATAATCGCCACTCAAAACAGTACTTCCTTAGCCAACGTAACAGCCAAACTGGGTTGTGCACTACGCATCGACCTAGGCTAAAATAAGGCGTGAATAATTCATAAAGCATACACAATTAAAGTCTAGCAGTGGCAAAAAAGGTACTAGGAAACTAGGCAGACCGCAAGCATGCTCGTAGCCTACTGTCTCCCCTTGAACAGATTTCCCTTATGTTACGTTAAGTGACTTGGAGGCTCTCTTGGTAAGTCCAGATCTCATGTATCTGGTCTTACCCTGGTGCTCCACAAAGGTCAACAAAATGAGGTAGCAAACATACAGGTAAGTGTAGGCAAAAGCCCTTCCCCTGTATACTGCTACACTCGCAAAGGAAAATATGCACAAGGGTTACAGGCTACCTAGCTTCGTCGATGTTGTACAGGCTCTGACTTGCCACATACATAACTCAGACAACGACCAAAGATACCTTCCACTGTCTAGCATTAAATAATAGGAAAGAACAGCTCAATAATTAGAAGCACCCCAATACTATGATACCATTTGACTATGACTAATAATCCCTAAAGCTAGTGCAAACATATATGGAGAACTGGTGCTGGTAATACGACTGGCCGACTATGGAAGTCGTATGCAGAACCAGAAGGGATAAGTAATTGAATAAAGATGAGAAGTATGAAAAAGAAAAAGTTCAGAGTGAGAAATAGTAGTATAGGGGGTTATATTGGGGACAGATTGCTAAGGACATGTAGGACCAAGCACGCTGTGCCAAGCTCTGCAGGAGAAACGCGGGCAGGAGTCCCCCCAGCACTAACAAAGGCAGCGGCACCCAATCACAGACGACTACATCATGAGGAGCAGGGTCATATGACGCGTCAAGCCCGCCGGCCAATCACGAGCGTGGGAAACTCCTGCGAGCGAGGGAGGCACACGTACATACACACGTACATATTACCACCACGCTGCTCGCTCTCTTTCTCCCTACATCTTCACACAAAACATCTTATATTCTATCAATGATATAAAATACTTCCAAATGTCACAGACAAGAATACAGATCACCACTGATCTGTCTGGACAACATGAACTCTATGATAGAAAGAACATCGTTCTACGATTATTGTAGCCCATTTCACTGCCCTGGCGAGCGCTAGCGAGTTACGAGTGCATTCTGGCAAGCTGGCCAGCGTAACAACATACATTCACACACACATACATTCACACACACACACACAAACGTACATTTACACACACACATTCACAGTGTGTGTGTGTGTGGTTATGTGTGTGTTTGTGATAGAGAGAGAGAAAGAGAGAGAAAGAGAGAGAGAGAGATAGAGAGAGAGAGAGAGAGAGAGAGAGAATCACAAGCAGCCTTTCACCTCTACCACCATTCACAACCCCTTTTAAGACTCCATCCAATGTTCATATTCCCAGAACTACAACCCTCTCTCTCTCTCTCTCACGCACACACACACACACACACACACACACACGAACACACACACACATTATTACACACACACACACACAGATATATAATCTTGCTAGCGTACTCTTTACACTGTAAACATTATTCTAATCAAGGGACTGGGGTTCTCGAAAAGAGGTTCCAGTCCTGACACTATTATTGACCTACAGTGTGCTGGCTTAATAATCCAGAAGGGTTGATAGCCTCTGAAGTCCAACTAACTAACTATTCTAATATAATTATCCCATTCTTTTCTATTGCAGGTGAGTGTTTCGCCCCGTCTTTCGCCCCATTGGTCAAGTGAACGATAGCCGTGGTGGTAGCCGGTGTTCTGGGGTGAGTTGTATTAAATCCTGTTTAATTAAGGGGGGTTGGGTGCATTTATCTCCTCTTTTATATACCTGTTTATCATTTGTTTTTCCTCAGACCTCAAAAAAACCCTCCTTCAAGATAAATTTGTACATTTTTCGATAGAAAAAAAATCCCGGCCGAAGGCCGAATCCTCTTAAATTACAGGTTCGCTATCGCTCGCCAGGAAAAAAATGACACCTAAAAGACTTGAAGTCTCTTAATATTGACAAAGAAATAGGGTGAAAGGTCTTAAAATCACTAAACTAATGGGCCGAACGTCATAAAATCTGAACACTAATGGGACTGAACATGATGAAGAATTCAGACCAGAAAAACGACCCATCTCCCCTTATGCCTTTGAAGTTTATAGTCCTCTGTTTAATATAAGAGGTGTCTATACAAGTATTGCCAAGGAAAGCTGCTTCCATTAACGAGAGAGAGAGAGAGAGAGAGAGAAAGAGAGAGAGAGAGAGAGAGAGAGAGAGAGAGAGAGAGAGAGAGAGAGAGAGAGAGAGAGAGAGAGAGAGAGAGAGAGAGAGAGAGAGAGACTGGGGGTTGGAGGAGAGCGAGAGAGCAAGAACAAGTATTAGCAAGACAGGCTTATTAAGACAGAAAACGCAAGACAGACGGAGAGCAAGAAATAGGAAGCGAGGGAGAGAAAGACAGGCAAACAGACAGAGCAAGACGGACACCATGAGGTAGACAGACAGAGCAAGACAGACAGACAGACAGACATACAGAACAAGACGGACAACTAAAGGCAAACAGACAAACAAACATACAGACAAAACAGACAGACACCCAGACAGAAAGACAGACAGACAGACAGAACAACTACTGTAAATGGTAATCAGCGGCAATTAGCCTTTTCACCAAAAATATTTTCCCTGTAACGAGACGTCTGAGTGTGTGTGCTGGAAATTAATGGTGGTTTGAGTCTCTTAAAGAACACACAACGATTCTTGAGAGCCCTGTAATGACTGCGTTCACCTCTTTTAATTAAATAGTACAGTTGCTATCATTAATACTTGAACACACCACTACTTGACAACGATATAAAGACTGTGTTGAGCTCTAACTAAAATTGTACAGTACAGTTGTGCTCAAAAATACTTGAACAGCCCCTAAGGATAACAACGAGGTAGTGACCATTGACAAGCTTAACCCTATCAGTGTATAGAAATGCACTCTGCTATGTAATTCTGGCTATTATTAGACAATTTTATGTAGTTAAGGAAGGATCTTTACGATTTAAAGGTGTAACAACCAAGTCAATTATGCTCCTGACTCCCATACAGCATTCTGAAGCTGAATTAAATCATATGATGATAGGTAGAATAAATTGCTAAACCGCGTCATAATCCTCAAAGATTAAATTGAGGGAGGGCGGTGGGGGGGGGGGGCCCCCCCCCCGTGGGCGTTTTGTACCTTTCTTCCTTAATGTTTAACCTCATTAGGTTTGAGACATTCGCCAAAATAGTTTGCCGATTTCAAGACCTTTCGTGTCGTTTAGGTGTCGTTTTTTTTACCTGGCGAGAGATATCTATATTTAGGAGGATCCAACCTTGGGTCGTGGCATTTTTCTAAAAAAAAATGCACCAATTTACCTCGAAAGAAAGTCTTGGGGGCATTATTTTGAGCTTGGTGGGGGTATAGGGAGGGAAATGATAGGTAACAAAAAACATTCACAAATAAATAAATAATTCCCTTTTATCGACTAATGACAGCCAGCATAGAATAAACCATAACTTTATCAAACACTGGAAGTGGTAGTGTCGGCGCTTGCGGTGTGTGTGTAGCTATCTGGGATATTATGCGAGGGTTATTTAATTACGAAGGCGCGGGAGTTAATTGTAATACGCTGATTTGAGGTGTGTGTGGGTGTGTGTGTGTGGGTGAGAGAGAGAGAGAGAGAGAGAGAGTTGAGAAGTTGAGAGGGTGGCAAGGAGAAGAGAGATATGATGATGATGATGATGACTACTATGCCCGAATCAACTTAAAATGCAACCCCAACACACACACACACACACACGCACGACACCGAGGTAGAAGATAATTAGAAAGACAGAGAAGCGTCATGAGAGAGAGAGAGAGAGAGAGAGAGAGAGAGAGAGAGAGAGAGAGAGAGAGAGAGAGAGGGTGTGTCGTTTACAGTAATGTGATTACACTTGTCACAGGAGCTCATGTTGCGTAAAATTGTCACCACCACCACCCCCGCTCATGGGAGGTCAGAGGTCAACATAAGAAAACGGGAGTCTGCAGAGAGTCGATTGAGCCATATCCGGCAGTTCCCTATCACACCCAACCCATCTCGTCCATATGACTATCTAATTTCATCTTAAAGCTCTCTATCGTTCTTGATCATACTATTTTTTTTGTTTTTTTTTGTTTTTTTTCTATGTGATTGAGGGAGGCAAAAGGCATAACTGCCTATAGTGAGTGCCTCCCCCATAGTTGAAAGAGTGACAGGGCCAAAATCAAGGGACGTTCGAGCCAAAATGCCTGGACACACGGAGTTTGAAGCAATTTAAGTCATAGGAAGAGGGAAAGACTGATTCTGGGAGAGATTTCCAGAGCTCAGCTGTTGAGTAGAAGAAAGTTTGAGAGTAACGTTTCACTCTTGGGTTGGAGAGTTGCACAGAGTAGGGGTGGGATTGAGTTGCAAGACGGGTACCACGTGCCCTACGTAAAGGAGGTGGTATGCACTGGGATAGCTCTGAGGAACACTGATTATTATAGTAGCGATAGAATAGCGAGAGAGATGCAACATTGCGGCGGAGAGAGAGAGGGATTGCAGAGAGTTGGTGAGTGGACGGGAGTTAATGATACGAAAGGCCTTCCTTTCAACTTTGTCTAGGAGAGCAGTGTGAGAGAAACCTCCCCACACATGTGAACAATACTCAATACAAGGGCGCACTATGCCCCTGTACAGAGCAAGAAGCTGTGCAGGGGAAAAGAACCCCCTAAGGCGGTTGAGCACACCCAGCTTCTGGGATGCTGCCTTAGCAAGACTGGTAATATGGTCCTTCCAAATGAGAGCAGAAGAAAAAGAGACACCAAGAATATTGAGAGAAGATGAAGGGTTGATTTTTGTATTGTTGAAGAATAAGGGATAGTCCGCTGGGAGATCCTGACGGGTAGATAGATGGAGAAATTGGGTTTTGGAAGCATTAAAGTTAACAAGGTTTTCTCTGCCCCAATTGGAAATAGTATTTAGATCAGAATTTAAGAGTTCTATGGCTTCATTACGTTTGTCGTTGAGGGATTGCTGGCTGGGGCGTTCTGAAAAAATAATGGAGTAGTGCAAGGTTGAGTCGGCTGCGTATGAAAGGATGGGGATTAAAGTACAGTTAAGGAAATATTTATAAAAATTAGAAAGAGAATAGGAGATAGGACAGAGCCCTGAGGAACACCGGAGTTTATAGAGTGAGGAAGTGAACAATGGCCGTCCACAACCGCGGCTATGGAACGGCCGGAAAGGAAATTAGAGACAAAGGCACAGATGGAGGGATAGAAACCGAAGGAGGGTAGTTTAGAAATTAAAGATTTATGCCAGACTCTATCGAAGGCTTTCGATATGTCTAGTGCAATAGAAAAAAGTCTCACCGAAGTCCCGAAAGGAGGATGACCAAGAGTTAGTAAGATATGAAAGAAGATCACCAGTAGAGCGACCCTTAAGGAAGCCATACTGGCGATCTGAGAGCAGATTATGAGAAGAGAAATGCTTAAGAAATTTGGAAGCAAGAATAGTTTCAAAAACTTTAGAAAGACAAGAGATAAGAGCAATTGGACGATAGTTGGAGGGTTAAGAGCGGTCACCCTTCTTTGGGACAGGTTGAATGTGAGCAAACTTCCAGCATGAAGGGAAGACGTTAGAGGATAGACAGAGACGAAAGAGTTTGCCTAGGCAGGGAGTCAGCACGGAAGCACAGTTTTTGAGAACAACAGGAGGAACACCGTCCGGACCGTACGCCTTATTAGTGTTAAGCCCAGAGAGGGTAGAAAGTACATCTTTAGAAGAGATTAGGATATTAGGCATAAGTAAGAGAGAGGAGGGCGGAGAGGGAGGAATAGCACCGGAATCATCCAAGGTGGAGTTTCTAGCAAAAGTTTGAGCGAAGAGTTTAGCTTTGTCAGAGGAAGAAGTGATGGTTGTGCCATCAGAGTGGGAAAGGGGAGGGAAAGACGAGGAAGAGAAATTGTTGGAGAGGTTTTTGGCTAGATGCCAGAAAGCTTGGGAAGAGCTAGAGTTGGATAGTACTTGGTAGCCAATTCTACCTATCTACAACTATGTTACCAAAACAATATTTGCCTATATCTTTTCTGAAACGAAATGTATCTAATTTGAAACCATTTGTACGAGTTCATTCGCTATCACTGAACTTTAGTACATCTTCCATGTCCCCTATATTTATCCCACTAACCCACTTGAACACCTCTATCATATCCCCTCTAACTCTGCGTCTCTCTAAAGCCAGTATCACACGAGAGCTTTTTTTAGCAACATTCGATAATCAAAATTTTTCCACTGGTATCGGAAACTAGACTGATGGTAGATGAATTTACATAACCGACATTTTTAAACTGTCGACCTCATAAGCTGCCAGACCAGTATTGAGCATAAATGTTGAGGGGAAAAGCTCTCGTGTGATACCGGCTTAACAAGGGGTTAATCAGGAGCGTGAGAGAGGTTAACGAGGATGAGTGCACCAGGCAGCAGTTAGCAGGGTATAGGAGGCACCTCGTTAAACCCGGGGCAAGGCTCGTTTACACCGGGACCTTTACACGGCAACCCTGGAGATCGAAGGAGAAAGAGGAACATTCGTAGATTTACATACGCCACTCACTCTGCCCAAATTCTAAGGGTATTTTTTTTTCTGGACCCCCTTCTCCCTTATGTTTAACCCCGCTTACTTTGAGATGTTAAGATGTTTGGCCCATTAGTTAGTCGATTTTAAGACCATTCGTCCCATTTCTTTATCAATATCAAGACCTATCATGTCATTTAGGTCACGGTTTTTTTCCTGGCGAGTGATAGCAAACCTGTTATTTTGGAGGAACTGGCCTTCGGCCAGGACATTTTTCTACCCAAAAATGTATGAATTTATCTTGAACAGGGATCTTGAGGATAATTTATTAAACTTGATGGAGTTCTAGGGAAGGAACTTAAACAATAATATATACTGTATATATATATATATATATATATATATATATATATATATATATATATATACAAATAAATAAACCCTACCATCTTAACCCGTACTGTACCGTATGATACAGTAATAAAAGTCCTCAGCAGTCCCAAGCAATGTGGCAAAAATGGCAGGGGAGACCACCTATCCACCTCCAAAGATGAGGAAAGACTGGCTCTTGTCACTCTTCAGTGGGTCTCATATAAGCTGAGAAGTGTTGCCAACACTGGAGCAGTGCTAAAAAAGTTGTGGTAACTGGTACAGGGTTGTACAGGCAGTTACAAGGAAAGTACATTACCGACGGATATACAGCATACGTCGCTGGGACTGGGGAGTTACTTATCTACAGACGTATATATCCGGTGCTGGGATTGGAGGGATTTTAAGAAGATTTAGCCACTCGCTAAGCACAAATTTTAAAAGTGAGCCATGAGACCGACGTGGAAGTAGATCTTGAAACCGTCTCCACTTAGTCTCAAGTTTGGATGGAGGATTTACCCAAGTCTGGCTTGCCAATATATGACTTGGACATTTTCACATCCGAAGCTTAAGACCAGATTTTAGGAAGTTGGGCTCAGATCAAGACTCTGAGACTTGAGCCTCTTAGTTAAAGGGGAAATGTATATTTATCAACTCTGCGTAAGCAAAGTGGTATCGCCCATCCGTAGACTGGAACACTGCTTGCCGAAATGTCTGTCGTTGTCGTCGTTAACAATTTACTTAGGTTTCACCCAAATGTTTTAATCACTTACTCATTTATCAACTACATGGTTGTAATTATTACATACAATGTTTTAATTATTATTTATTTAGGCTTTTTCCGTGCGTTATAGGCTGAAGATGGCTTGTGTGTAAACCGAAACGCGTTCTCACCAATACAGATGTTTATATCAGTGCTGGATTTTACTATTTACAATACGTCTCTACTCTTCCCTCATAACGAGAGCATCACTTCTCTCTCTTTCTCTCTCTCTCTCTATATATATATATATATATATATATATATATATATATACCCGGTATATATAATAACATACTGTATAAAGGCAGGAATACTCCCATCATTAACCTGTCTAGTGTACAAAGGAGTACAAAGGAAATCAAGCAACAACAGTCCTAGTGACCCTTCTAGGCTGCTTGTCCTCCAAAACACTGAGGATCAAGTGTCCAAACAGTGGTTTAGAGTGGGTAAGGGAACATTGGAAATGGAACTACTGCCCTAGAACTAATGTCCGTGGCAGCATTAGGAAGTTAGTAGGGGACAGATGGGTTAGTATCTGAGGGGGGGATAAAATAAAGTTATTCATTTACAAACGCAGTCAGTCGCGGGTTTGATGCGAGATATTTGTCTAAGCGGAGTTTAAATGAATCAACGGTGCTGCAGTCTATAACGTCTCGGGGAAGCCCATTCCACAATTTGACAACTCGATTGAAGAAGAAATTCTTAGATTCGTGTGAGTTAAAAGATTTACCAATAATTTTGCAACCGTTTCCCGCGTGTAATTAGATTGGTCGATAGTGAAGTACTTACTACAGTTCATATTGTCGATGCCTTTTATGATTTTGAACACTTGAATTAAGTCACCTCTTAATCTGCGCTGGGTTAAAGGAAATAGATTTAATTCTCTAAGACGCTCTTCGTATGGTTTCTTTAGGCTAGGTATCATTTTTGGTAACTCTACGTTGAACTCATTCTAGCTTGTTTATATCTTTTTGGTAATAAGGGCACCAGGATTGAACGCAGTATTCCAGAAGAGGGCGGACTAAGGAATTGTAAAGGGTTAGGATAACTTCTTTGGATTTATGCTCAAATGACCTGCCTATAAAGCCAATTATTTTGTTTGCCTTCTTAACAACTTCTGAACATTGTTGACTCGGTTTTAGGTTACTCGATATTGTTACTCCCAGATCGGTTTCTTTGTTTACATTCTTAAGCTGAGTGTGTTACGATCCAGGTTCTCAAAGACACAGGGCTCTTCAACATTGGACTAGATAATGGCAAAAATGCAACAACGGTAACACTAGATCCAACCCCTGCCTTAACCCTTATTTAGCGGCGAGCAACATAAGTCGAGTTAAATAAAGCTGGACTATGTGGCGGCGCTCGACATAACTCGAGTGGCAATTTCAGCACGTAATGTGGCTGAGAGAGAGAGACAAGTGGTGGCAGGAGACTAGCGAGCGTATGACTGCTCCAGACCACCGCGGCGAACCTACTGACACAAATCTCAGCTCCCTCCTCCCTCTCTCACTCGCTACATACTCAATTATGTACTGAAAGTACCGAATTACCTGCTTTTTGCACTCGCGTTGCACGGTTATTGCAAGAAAACTATCCATCATACAAGGATCGTTATGGTGTCATTCGAAAGCTCTGTTTATGCCCTTTCATAGGTACTTGTTTTACGTTCTGGGTTTATTTAGGCATGAAAATGATCACGTAAACAGCCCTATTTTGGCTAAAAAACACCCCGCTGTGCGGTACATAATAAACCGCATAGGCCGCTCGTAAGGTGTTAAACACTGGAAAACAAAACACCATTACCGCCCTGAGTCGTGCCTGGACAACGAGGTATCCTATGACTCGGTAACTGGTGCACACACACTAGGCTGACGCTCGATGAAACAGCCTATTCTCAAACAGTAAAAGATTACTCGATTAGGTTACACAAAGAAAAGATAGTTAACGTGATTAATTAACGTTACGGTAGATACTCAAATAACTGGCACTCCTGTATTAAAGAAAGTGCAATGCTAGTCCTGCAACATCAACTGGAAACTTCTGAAATAAGTCTGATGCTGGGAAGATGTTCGTAAAGAATCTTGAACAATTATAATGCAGAATACGGGTCACAATAAATACTAGGACATATAGTAATAATAGGCAGGCGAACAATAAAGACTGCGCAAAGGTAGTAATGCTCGACAACTAAAGAAATGCTTCGTGACACAACGCAACAGCCTGCTAGGGTTGTGCAACTCAACAACAACCTCGGCTCAAAAGTGCAGTGAATAATAATGTTGCATACATATAATAATGGGGCTTATCTCTCACCAGTGTCTGCTCAGTTAATAAAGTCTAGCTGGGGTATCAAGGCAGGGCAACAATGTGTGAGCATGCGGCTCGTAGCCTAACGTTGTCCGAAGGTGGTATAATGAAGATTACGTTATATGACGGGGATGCTCTCTTGATAAATCTAGGTCTCTAGTACCTAGTTCTATCCTGGCGATCCCTCAGAAGTCAACACAAAGAGGCAGCACTATGTTGTGAGGGATAGGCTATGGCCCTCTCACACCACAGCGCTGTGCTCGCAAAGTAAACCCACCCGAAGACAACTTAGGCTCCCACAGTACCTGTCGATGTCGTGCAGGGCTTAGCTAACACTGCACACATCGGAGACAACGACACAGTAACCCTACCCTAGTCTAGCTTTAGATAACCAAGCAGAATCACTCAACACCTTGCCAGGGAGACATATACCGGTCTACAACCTTCCCGAGAGAGGACACATACGGAAAAGTCCGTCTCTCTAACCTCAATAAAGCATAATACCTCCTTAACCTAATACATGGAAATATCTGAGAGCTTCGCGTACAATACGACTGGTCGACGGTGAACGTCTATGCTGAAACCAGAAGGGATGTTGAGTTTAATAAAGCTTAGAGAATGAGAAAGGAGAAGTCGAGAGAGAGAAATAGTATGCAAAGTGGCGAGTATGGGGGACAGAATTGCAAAGGGTGTAGGCGATACGCGTGTCAGGCAAGGTCTGAGCTGGTAAAGAACACGAGGCCGCGATGGGAAGGGACTAGTTGACCACCCGGCCGCCAACGCCGTCAGCGCCCAAGCGAGCCGCGTCATAGCTCACACCGCTGCCAGGTGTACTCCCTCACCCTCTCCTGCTCGCCTCCCACACAAGCAACATTTATATTATAGCGAATATAAAATGCAAGGCGCGGTCACAGACCAAAACAAAGACCATTTCTAGACTGCCTGTGGCAACACGACACTAATTAAATAAAGCAGATCATTCTAGGACAACTGTAGCCCATCCCCCAATCTTGGCGAGCGCTAGCGAGCTGCAATGTCCCACGCAACCATTCTGCTAACGCCGGGAGGCGTCACAAGTGCCATTCATCGAATAGTTTGCTTTCTCATTTAGGTATCCGATATGTAGTACTTTACATTTATCTGCATTGAAACTCATTTGCCAAATTTGGGCCCAACATGACAATTTATCTAGATTGTGTTGCATATCGTCAACTTGTTCTTTTGAGAGTAAGCTATTTGCAATTTTTGTATCGTCAGCAAATTTTGAGATTGTACAGGTGAGACCCTCATCTATGTCGTTGATGTAAATTAGAAAGAGAATTGGTCCTAGTACCGATCCCTGGGGTACCCCGCTACTTACATTGGTCCATTTAGATGCCTTACCGTTTATGACTACTCTTTGCTTTCTGTCGCTGAGCCAATTTTCTATCCATTTCAACACACCGTCTTGTATTCCATGCGCTTTTAGTTTTAGCAGTAAACCTTTGTGGGGAACTTTATCAAAGGCCTTTTGAAAATCAATGTATATAATATCTACAGCTTTACTCTCATCGTAGAGGTTGAGAATATCGTGGAAGAAGTCTAAGAGGTTTGTTAAACAGGAACGTTTTTTACGAAAGCCGTGTTGAGTATCTTTAAGTAAGTTATTTTCCTCTAAGTGATTTACGAGTCTGTCTCTTTTGACCGTTTCTAGCATTTTACATACAATTGAGGTTAAGCTAATTGGACGATAGTTACTGGGTAGGGATTTGCTGCCTTTTTTTAATATCGGCGTTGGCTAGCTTCCACTGATCAGGCATAGTCCCAGACTGCAAGGATTCATTGAATAGCAATGTCAGTGGTTTGGAGAGCTCATTCTTAGCTTCCTTTAGAACTCTAGGTGAGATTGTATCAGGTCCAGGCGTTTTATTTACCTTGAGTTTATCTAAACAATTCAATACTTCTCTCTCTGTAACGGTGATATTGCTTAGAACATCTGAATTATCAATCTAGTCTAGGGATATCACTGAGGTCTTCGGTTGTAAAAAACTGATGCAAAGAAGGTATTGAGGGCATTACTCATTTGTACATCGTCATTGGTGAATTCTCCATTTTCATCGACTAACGGTCCAACAGTTGAAGTAACTACTTTTTTCTTTCCGATATAACTATAGAATTCTTTCGGGTTTGTTTTACTTTGATTCGCAACATGTAACTCCAGGGTCTTTTTACTTTGTTTAATTAACTTTTTGGCTTTGAGTCGTAGCTCTACAAATTTCACCCGTTCTTCGTCATTTTCTGAGGATTTTAATCTATCATTAGCAAATTTTTTAGCAAGCAGACAGTCTGAAATATCTTTATTCCACCATTTGGGCTTATCATTATGGCCTGGACGCCGTATTTTCGATGGTATGCAGTCTTGCACTGCCTTAAGGTAAGTGGTTGTGAAACACTCCCAAGATGTATTTATGTTGTTATTGTTAGTCAGAAAGCTCCAGTCAGTTTCTTTAAGCTTTGATTTAAGTTTATGAAAATGTGCTTTCTTGAAATTAGGGACTTTCTCAATGCTGCTATTTGATTTGATACTAGTAAACTTTAAAGTGAAAGTTATCGTACGATGGTCGCTGTTACTGAATTCATCACCAACATTCAAATTCTCTATTAATTCTTCTTTTGTTGCGAGTACAAGGTCAAGCACATTATTACCACGGGTCAGAGATTGTACAAATTGAAAAAGTGAACTCTCTTGCAAGTTAGCATAGAGGTCGTGTCCAGAGTGTGAAGTAAGATTATCGCCCCATTTAGTCACGGGTAAGTTGAAATCGCCAAGAACTACGGTATCTTGTATGTTAGTTATTTCTGCAATTTGTTCATAAATTTCACTGTCAGTTTGCACTGATTGAGCTGGGGGTCTGTATAATAAAGCTAGTGTTATTTTAGTTCCTCGTTTATTATTTAATAGTACGTAAGATATGTCTATATTCGCAATTTGAGGTTTTGACATTAAGACGGGATCAAGACTTTCCTTTATAAAAAACAGAACTCCTCCTCCATTTCTATTGATCCGACTTTTCTCAAACATTGTATAACCAGGAAGCGTATATTCCGCTAAAATGTCTCTGTCTTCCGTATTTAACCAAGATTCTGTAATGCCGATTATATCATAATGTTCTGTAAACACTATTTCCTCTAGATCTGAAAATTTATTGTGTATGCTACGAGCATTTACATAAAACACCTTAAGAGTATTAGAAGTCACAGAGTGTGAGGTGAAGCTGAACGGTCAGGCTATGGAGATCGTCAACTCTTTTAAGTATCTGGGCAGTGTGTTGAGTAAAGATGGGACTATGGATGAAGAAGTGCGGGAGAGGGTACAACAGGGGAAGAGGGTTGTAGGAACGCTAAAAGCAGTAACAAGAAATAGGGTGGTCAGTATGGAAGTGATGAAGTCCTTGCATGACAGTGTGGTAATCCCGACACTGACTTACGGAAGCGAAGCATTGACGTTGGTTGAGAGACTCAGACCAAGAGTGAGAGCAGTGGAAATTAATTACTTAAGGAGTGCGTGCGGAGTTACATGGAGGGATAGACAGACTAATGAGGAAGTAAGAAGGAGGTGTGGTCTGGAGGTAGAGGTGCTGGAAAGTTTGAAAAGGAACAACTTGAGATGGTTCGGCCATATGGAACGTATGGAAAGCGAGAGAATGACTAAGAGGGTGTACGAGAGCGAGGTGGAGGGACAGAGAGGGAGAGGTAGACCGAATATGAGGTGGAAGGATGGAGTGAGGAAGTACATGAACGAGGGCGGTGCTGGTTGGGGGGAGGGGCATCGACTGACTGTGGACAGAGGTGCATGGGGGCATTTCGTTCGTGGCCACCCCTTCGGGGATCACGGCGTCAGGCAATAGATAGAGTAGATAGAAGAGTATTAGAGTTGGATGTTACTGATTGTGCATTGTCTGAATTTTCAGTTCGTATTTGACTTACACTACCCTGTCTGGATACCCCCGGTTGACCCCGTTTTTTTTACGGAAATCCTTGACTGCATCGTTCAGCAGACGACCAACACGTGCAGCTCCTACTTCATTGAGATGTACACCATCTGAAAACAAAGATTTATCATAGTAAAAATTATCCCACGTGTCGACAAAGCCGATGTCCTCCTCAATGCAGAGTTAGGCTAGTCGGCGATTTGTACTGGTAGCTATGTTGTAGAATCGGTTTTCTACATCAATCCGGGGAACAATTCCTGAGATTAAGATTCTATTAGATTTTTCCTTGAAGGACCTGATCAGCCGCCAGTACTTGCAAAGTAGTTCCTCTGACCGCGTCCGTTGGACATCGTTAGATCCAACGTGGATGACGTACATAGTGCTTGCGGGGGCGAGCCTGGAAACCTCTTCCACAGCCGCAAAAATGTCGTCCACGCCGCCACCTGGGATACAGAATCGCTTTCTGGTCCTGGGTGCCCTGGCGCAGAACTCGGTTAATTGGCCACGGACCATGGAGTCGCCCACAAGCCGAACTTCTTCCGTTTCCTCTTCCTCGTCAATAGCAAGAATTTTGAAGCGGTTTTGGCATGTTGTCGGGATGACCTTCCTGGTACTGGTACTGGGATGCACATTGTTTCTCACTAACTGAAAGTTGTCCTGGGGGGGAGTGAGAGTAGAGTCATTATTATTTTCTGCAACATCTAAGGTAGCTGCTGGTGTGGGTAGCTGCTGGTGTGTGAGAGAGAGAGAGAGAGAGAGAGAGAGAGAGAGAGAGAGAGAGAGAGAGAGAGAGAGAGAAACAGACTGACAGACAGACAGACAGAGAGAGAAGTTCGGGAGTCCCTGGCATAAACTAAAAAATAAACAGTATGCAAATGTATACAATCGCTATCATGTGGATCGTAAAGTTAAGGGGGGTCACCTGCTTTTGTTCTCTCCTTTTCCATCTTTCTCTGGCTTGTATCCATTCGGCCCCATTCAGCCTACTGTTTTAAGACTTTTATCCCTATTCAGGTGTCGATTTCTTCCTGGCGAGCGATAGCGAGCCAGCGTTGTATGGAGAAATCCGGCTTCGCCGGAGACACTTTTCTATCAAAAAATGTACAAATTTATGCTAGCTCGCTACCGGTCGCCAGGAAAAAATCAACACCTGGATGGGGGTAAACGTCTTAAAACAGTAGGCTGAATGGGGCCGAATAGATACAACCCAGAGAGAGAGGGAGAGAGAGAGAAAAACACGAGGTGGGCCCCCTTAAGGAACGTGAACGAAGCTTGACGACACTCTTAGGAGGGGGTAATTGAGCTGACTCTTTAAAGAGAGTCCGCCCTCTTCTGGAATACTGCGTTCAATCCTGGTGCCCTTATTACCAAAAAGATATAAACAAGCTAGAACGAGTTCAACGTAGAGTTACCAAAATGATACCTAGCCTAAAGAATAAACCATACGTAGAGCGTCTTAGAGAATTAAATCTATTTCCTTTAACCCAGCGCAGATTAAGAGGTGACTTAATTCAAGTGTTCAAAATCATCAAAGGCATCGACAATATGAACTGTAGTAAGTACTTCACTATCGACCAGTCTAATTACACGCGGGGAAATGGTTGCAAAATTATTGGTAAATCTTTTAACTCACACGAATCAAAGAATTTCTTCTTCAATCGAGTTGTCAACTTGTGGAATGGGCTTCCCCGAGACATTGTAGGCTGCAGCACCGTTGATTCATTTAAACTCCGCCTAGACAAATATCTCGCATCAAATCCGCGACTGACTGCGTTTGTAAATGAAAAACTTTATTTCATCCCCCCCTCAGTTACTAACCCATCTGTCCCCTACTAACTTCCTAATCCTGCCGTGGACATTAGTTCCAGGGCAGTAGTTCCCTTTCAAATGTTCCCTTACCCACTCTAAACCACTGTTTGGACACTTGATCCTCAGTGTTTTGGAGGACAAGCAGCATAGAATTTCACTATACCTGTTGTTGCTTGATTTCCTTTGTACTCCTTTGTACTCCTTTGTACTCCTTTGTACTCTCTCTCTCTCTCGGCATTACTTCCCTGCCAAGTCAAGAGAGAGGGAATAAGTAGAAAAAACAAATTCCCCAGGCAATTGTTCTTAGTGACTCATCTCCGTTAATGATGTTGTTATTGCTGTTGTTGTTGTTGCTGTTGTTGTTTTGTTGTTACTGTTGTTGTTGTTGTTATTGTTGTTGTTGATGTTTATGTTGTTGATGTTGTTGTTATTGTTGGTATTGTTGTTGCTGTTGTTGTTATTGTTGTTAGTGATAGTGTTGCTGTTGTGTTTCTTATTTATAATGTTGCTAAGTTTGTTGTTGTTGTTGTTGGTTTGATTTTAATGTCTTCATCTTGGTTTAACGAGGTAAATAAAATGTGTGTTGAATCTTAAATCAGCCTCCCTGGGATTACGTTGTGTGCGTAGCTGAGGAGGGAGGGGAGGGTAGGCGAGGGAGTTAAATTAGGGAGGGGTGAAGGGAAGGGATGAGGGAGGGGTATGGAATGGGAGGAGGAGGAAGAGGTGAAGGAGGAGGAGGAGGAGAGGAGAGGAGAGGGATTGCAGTGGACGGAGATAAACTAGGGAGTGGAGAAGGGAAAGGGGTGAGGAATGGGGGGAAGGGATAGGAGAGAGAGAGAGAGAGAGAGAGAGAGAGAGAGAGAGAGAGAGAGAGAGAGAGAGAGAGAGAGAGGGGGGGGAGAGGGAGAGAGAGAGAGAGAGAGAGAGAGAGAGAGACAAAAATAGAGAAATAGAGAGAAATAGAAAGCGAGTTAGAAAGTTATAGGTGTCATCTGAAGGATTATGGAAATATTAAATATACAAGAGAGAGAGAGAGAGAGTGAGTGAGTGAGTGAGTGAGTGAGTGAGTGTGAAAGTGAGAGAGAGAGTGAGATAATAATAAAGTGACTGAGCAGTAATAGAGTGGAATCAGACACACCACCACCTGTCCACGCACCGTCCTTCACCGCTGCCCAAACTCTGCATTATCTAGTGGCAAGTTTGGTCACCAGATATCCCAACAAAAAGTGGGAGAGGGGGGGGGGGGGAGAAGGAAGGGTCGGGGGTGGTTAGTAGGTGGAAGGAAAAGATAAAGAGTAAGAGCAAGTTAATAGAGCATAAACACACACACACACACATGCACTCACCCACACGCCCACACACACATACACACACACACAAATATATATATATATATATATACTGTATATATGTGTAATAATAATAATAATAATAATAAACGGTTTATTAAAGAATGGCAGCCTCATGAGCTGAAAATACAAATTTTTACAATTTAGTGGATGAACATGAGATGTACAGATATGAGGATGGTAAGCTCAGTTTACAAACAATAAATAATAATACAATAATGATGCATGTGCAGAATACAAATTATCATAAAATAACCATGAGAGTAAGTGATATACAGTACATATAAATATTTATTTACTTACTCACATACAGAACATATGTATATACATGTACGTGCGCACATACATATACATACATATATAGGAACATAAAAACATGCAGTAAGTGTGCACATGTCCGTATACACAAACGCTCACGTATGCACACAAACATACATACATACAGAAACTGTTTTGGTATGGTCAGGGTAAAGAGGGTGCAGCAATTCAAGTCCGTATATGGTCCGTATGGTCAGGTACAGCCTACTACAATGGGAGGTTAATCCTCGGTAGTGTAGGTGTGTGTGTGTGTGTGTGTGTGTGTGTGTGTGTGTGTGTGTGTGTGTGACAGAAGGCGAAATATGGAAGAGCTGGGCGTTCTATTGTTAAGGGTGGAAATACATGGATGAAGATACGCGAACACTTAATAATAGATAATGCTTATGCATAGATTTATAATCAGAAGTTGCGCTAGTGAGCAATATGTTCTCGCTCATATGTACGTATATTTACATACATATGTGCATATGACCATATAAATACATGTACAGTACATATATATATTATATACCTTATATTCTCAACCGGGCTCGAACCATTGACAGCACATACACACAGACATACATATACATAAATATATGCACATTACATGCATATATGCTCTTCTCTTATCCTACCTGATACTCTCAGCCGGGCTCGAACCACAAACAGTATACACTATAGACACATATATATATGTGTGTATGAGTGTGTGTGTATTCCCAGGGGAGAGAGGGGTATTATTGGTAATTTATAATATAACATATTTTAAAAACAAAATGTTCTCTTAAGGTATATTGTACGTACTAATAAAATGCAATGCTTTTTATTCAGTTAAATTAATAATCACTGTTTATATGCAGATTTGTTTATATATAATTAAATAGTAATCCAGTTACAATTACAAATACACGTTAATAATTATTGGTGATCATTAGTCAAAGCTCGCATTAACCCTTGATGTAGGTCAGAATATGCTCAATTAAAAACGTAATGCAAATCAGGAAAGTTATATTTCAAACATATCTGAATGTCATTGGAACTATGATATTGCAAATAGTATAAATATATCACTACCGATATTGATATGTCATAACACACACACACACATACATATCTATCTATCGATCTATCTATCTATCTATCTATCTATCTATCTGTCTGTCTGTCTGTCTGTCTTTTTAAACAATCCACTAAAATGTTCAAGTATAGTCAGACTGAAGCTTTAAACATTTTGAGAGTTTCCAGGAAGCAGACCTGATCTAGAACACATTAGGGCAGTTTGGACCCGCCCCTCGTCCCGGCGTAAAATAGATAGGTGGCATAATTTCTGATAAGGCCAAGCATGGTGCCCCCCCCCCCCCCCCCACACACACCCACACACACCACACCCCACAATCTCTTGCTTCCCCCTCCTCTGACCTACTGTACCCCTCTCCCTCTCCCTCTGGTGAACCGCCGCCCCTCCTATTCTCAATTACCACTTTCTTCCCCTTCCCCTTCTTCTGCACACCCCTTCTGACCCATTGCCCCCCTATTCAGCACCCCCCCCCCTCCCTCTCAACCTGCAGCAACCCTCCTACCCCCTCCCCCACCCTTCTTCTTCCACCCCTTCTGACCCACTGCAACCTCTTCTGCAGCACCCCCACCCTTCCTATTCTCAACTACCCATTTTCTCTCCCCACCGCCTGGTCCCACCCTACATCCTCTTCTAACCCCAAGGAATATCCGTACACCTGACAAACAGACATGTGGACAGGAGGACAGACAGATAGACAGGTGGACAAGCAGACAAATAGACAAACAAGCGAAGGTCAAGCAGAAATATTTTATGGTCATTGAGCAAGAACAATCGACACTTGAAATATAGACTTTGCGATAGAATTATTATGTTTTTTACACCATCCAACTTCACATCTAAACTCAATTGTTGAAATCAACAAATACACGTGGCATTCCGAGGATTCGAACCCAGGATACTTAATTAAAATGTTGGTATAATCTATCAAACAGACAAAACAATACAAACAAATTCAGGACACATTTTTTTTTTTTTTTTTTAAGAGACAATGACGGAGGAAGGAAAATCACAGATAAAACAAAAAAGGTCCATGTGCCTAAAGGCATCCTCCATTCATAAAATGTTTGTAAAAACTGGATTTAAACTGTTGCAGATTGTAAGTTTGTGGAAAGCAACTCGAGGGAAGTGAATTCCGAAGAGTAGTAGTTCTGAAGATAAATTAATTTTGATAAGCAGAAGTTCTGCATTGTGGAGGAGAAAGTGTAAAATCATGGGTGCTTCCAGCTGCCCTAGTTCTACGGGGAAAGATGTGGAGAGGCGGCACAATTGAAGCAAGTTCCTCGGAACAATTGCTGTGAAAATACTGTACCTGTAGAATAATGCAAGGGATGCAACGTTTCTTCGTATAGATAATGTAGGAAGGTCCTGTGCGATTGCAGGGTTATTGATTAATCTAATAGCTTTATTTTGAATCTTGGGTTAGAGAGTTGTACAGAGTAGGGTGGGATTGAGTTGCAAGACGGGTACCACGTGCCCTATGTAAAGGAGGTGGTATACACTGGGAAAGCTCTGAGGAACACTGATTATTATAGTAGCGATAGAATAGCGAGAGAGGTGCAACATTGCGGCGGAGAGAGAGAGATTGCAGAGAGTTGGTGAGTGGACGGGAGTTAATGATACGAAAGGCCTTCCTTTCAACTCTGTCTAGGAGAGCGGTGTGAGAGGAACCTCCCCACATATGTGAACAATACTCAATACAAGGACGCACTATGCCCCTGTACAGAGCAAGAAGCGTTGCAGGGGAAAAGAACCCTCTAAGGCGGTTGAGCACACCCAGCTTCTGGGAGGCTGCCTTAGCAAGACTGGTAATATGGTCCTTCCAACTGAGAGCAGAAGAAAAAGAGACACCAAGAATATTGAGAGAAAATGAAGGATTGATTTTTGTATTGTTGAAGAATAAGGGATAGTCCGCTGGGAGTTCCTTATGGGTAGATAGATGAAGAAATTAGGTTTTGGAAGCATTAACCCTTAACTGTCGGCGCGCAACTTATGTCGTGTGAAATAAATTTGGATTATGTGGCGGTTCACAACTTATGTCGTGCGCCATTTTCAGCACGTAATGTTGCTGAGAGAGAGAGCTGAGCGGTGTGAGGAGCGTAGCAACTGTATGACCGTCACCCACCACCGCGGTGGACCAACTGAACTGTATTCTAACTTCCTCCCCCTCTCTTCACTCGCTACACAGGGAATTATGTAGGGAAATTACCTAATTACAGGGTTTTTTCACTCGTGTTGTACGATCGTTGCAAGAGAAGCAGTGGTCGTACAAGGATGGTTCGGGTGTCATTGGAAAGCTCTGTTTACGCCCTTTCAGGGATAGTTACTTGTTTTACACTCTGGGTCTTATTTAGGCATGAAAATGATCATGTAAACAACCGTATTTAGGGTTAAAAAAAAACGCTGGGTGCTACGGTCAAATAGACCACCTAGCCCGCTAAATAAGGGCTAAAGGTAACAAGGTTTTCTCTGCCCCAATTGGAGATAGTATTTAGATCAGAATTTAAGAGTTCTATGGCTTCATTACGTTTGTCGTTGAGGGACTGCTGGCTGGGGCGTTCTGAAAAACTAATGGAGCAGTGTAAGGTTGAGTCATCTGCGTATGAATGGATGGGAATTGAGGTACAGTTGAGGAGATCATTTATAAAGATTAGAAAGAGAATAGGAGATAGGACAGAGCCCTGAGGAGCACCGGAGTTTATAGGGTGAGGAAGTGAACAATGGCCGTCAACAACCGCGGCTATGGAACGGCCGGAAAGGAAATTAGAGACAAAGGCACAGATGGAAGGATAGAAACCGAAGGAGGGTAGTTTAGAAATTAAAGATTTGTGCCAGACTCTATCGAAGGCTTTCAATATGTCTAGTGCAATAGAAAAAGTCTCACCGAATTCCCGAAAGGAGGATGACCAAGAGTTAGTAAGATATGAAAGAAGATCACCAGTAGAGCGACCCTTAAGGAAGCCATACTGGCGATCTGAGAGCAGATTATGAGAAGAGAAATGCTTAAGAAATTTGGAAGCCTGAATAGTTTCAAAAACTTTAGAAAGACAAGAGATGAGAGCAATTGGACGATAGTTGGAGGGTTGAGAGCGGTCACCCTTCTTTGGGACAGGTTGAATGTGCACAAATTTCCAGCATGAAGGGAAGACGTTAGAGGATAGACAGAGACGAAAGAGTTTGCCTAGGCAGGGAGTCAGCACGGAAGCACAATTTTTGAGAACAACAGGAGGAACACCGTCCGGACCGTACGCCTTATTAGTATTAAGCCCAGAGAGGGTAGAAAGAACATCTTTAGAGGAGATTAGGATATTAGGCATAAGTAAGAGAGAGGAGGGTGGAGAGGGAGGAATAGCACCGGAATCATCCAAGGTGGAGTTTCTAGCAAAAGTTTGAGCGAAGAGTTTAGCTTTGTCAGAGGAAGAAATTATGGTTGTGCCATCAGAGTGGAAAAGGGGAGGGAAAGACGAGGAAGAGAAATTGTTGGAGAGGTTTTTGGCTAGATGCCAGAAAGCTTGGGAAGAGCTAGAGTTGGATAGTTCAGTGCATTTATTATTGATGAAAGAGTGTTTGGCAAGTCGAAGAACAGATTTGGCTTGATTCCGGGCAGAAACATAGGAAGAATGAGAGTCTTGAGTTTTAAGGTGTCGGTACCGTTTGAATGCTTCCTCCTTATTGCGGACAGCAGTAGAACAAGCGTGAGTAAACCAAGATTTTTTAGCATTAGTCTGAGAGAAAAAGAATGGAATGTATGCTTCCATGCCCGATAGGATTATCTCGGTAATGCGTTCAGCACTCTCCGAGGGTCCCCGGCCACGGAAGCAGAAATAATTCCACAGGAAATCAAAGAAGTACTGCCGGAGAGCCTCCGAGTCGGCAGCGCCGAAGTGCCACAAGCGCCGCCGGCTAGGAGGATCGGGGGGCCGTACTGGAGAGATAGGACAGGTGACAGAGATAAGTTTATGGTCGGAGGAGCCCAAAGGAGAGAAAAGATTGAAAGTATAAGAAGAAGGGTTAGAAGTTAGAAACAAGTCAAGAATGTTGGGCCGATCTCCGATGCGATCCGGGATACGGGGGGGTTGCTGAAATAACTGCTCTAGGTCATTTAGGATAGAAAAGACGTAGACTTGTTCACCAGCTGGGTCAGTAGTGTGAGAGGAGAGCCATTGGCAGTGGTGAACGTTGAAGTCTCCTAAGATGGAGATTTCTGAGAAAGGAGAAATTGATAGAATGTGTTCCACTGTAGAGTTTAAATAGTCAAGGAATTTGAGAAAGTTGGTAGAGTTAGGGGAAAGATAGACAGCACCGAAATATTTAGTAAGAGAATGACAGGAAAGTTTGAGCCATATTCGTTGAGAATTCAGAGGAGTCGAAATTGGGAACACGAGAGGAAGTGAGTTTGTTGTGCGTGTAAGCACAACATCCGCCTCTGGCTTTGAAACTAGGATAGAGAAAGTAGGAGGATACAGAGAAGGGGCTGCTGGATGTTGTTACAGACACCTAAGTTTCGGTGAGGAAGAGAAGATCAGGTTTGTAGGAGGAGAGATGGTGTTCAACAGCAATGCTTCTAACATAATGTGTCCAGCTCAGGTTAGTAAATAATGTTACACCGAGAATGTCAATACTAGGGGAAGTGGGAATATTTACACCATTAAAATATATATGGGAGTCAGTGAGATTCTGTCGGTTAGAAAATTGAATGTACTTGGTTTTCTGTGCATTAAAGGAAACTAGATTCTTTTGTCCCCATTCGGTAATTCTAGAAAGGTCCTGGTTCATAGAAATTGCAGTGTTTATTTTTGAATTTATAAGGTCGGGTTGGGTGAAAGAATTGGTAAATGTGAAGCAACTGTGGAGTGTTGAATCATCTGCGTAGGAATGTATTGGATTATGAGTGGTAGATATGAGATCATTGATATGAATGAGGAATAGAGTTGGGGCCAAAACTGATCCCTGGGGAACACCAGCATTTATTGAGTGAAATTGAGAATAAAGAAGAGGTCCAGGGAATATCAATAAAGAAATCTTGAAGACCCTCCCAGTCTGCCCTATCGTAATGCCATTTACCATTACACGTATTTTTCTGTTATGAAGATAAGAAGAAATTAGTGGAACTAATGATGCAAGGCCGTAGTGTGACATCTTCGACAATAAGGATTGATGCCAGACTCTATCAAATGCCTTTGTTATATCCAGTGCTATTGTATGTGTTTCACCATGTTGGTCTGTAGCTTGGTTGATTTGATGCGTAAGAAGGCAAAAAATGTCTGCAGTTGATCGACATCGTCTAAAACCATATTGCCTATCACTGATTAATTTATTATTCTCAAGATGCTTAATTATGTGATTATTTAATATAATTTCAAAGACTTTACCAAGAGTGGAAGTTATAGCTATTGGTCTGTAGTTTGATGGATCTGAAGAGGCATCTTTTTTAGGAACTGGATGGATATTTGCTTCTTTCCAGGATACTGGGAAGCATGAGGTATGAGTACACAGACGGAAAAAATTTGCCAATACAGGAGCGAGCACCAAGGAGCAATTCTTAAGTACTATTATAGGAATTTCATCTGGACCAGGAGCTTCATCTACTGAGAGATTCTGCAAAATAGTTTTGACATGCCTGGTGTGGATCTTAAGTGAGGGAATTTCAGGCGAATGAAAATTAAAATTAAGTACAGGGACATCTTGATTTATTTCATCTAAGGTTGAGTTGGTGGAGAAAATATCCGCAAGAAGGTTAGCTTTACCTCTTGGGTCACTTACAAGATTGCCAGTCGGAGATTTTAATGGTGGAATGGATGAAACAGTAGTGAAGTTGGATTTGAATGAGTTAAGAGTAGACCAAAATATTTTGTTATCATTTGGATTATTTAGAAGTGTATTTGCCTGCTTGTGGAGAAAGTTTGATTTAGTTAGATTTAATAAAATTTTGGCATGATTTCTGATGTTTCTAAAGTAATTAAAGGCTTCTTGTGTTTTTGATCTTGTGTATGCATTGTAGGCTATTGCTTTTTGTTCAGTTACTCTAGCGCAATTATGGTCAAACCATTTAGGTGAATTGTATCTTTTTCTGTACTTTATATGAGGAATAAAAGTTTCCATTCCAATTTTTATAAAATCTTGTATGTGGCTCAAGGCGGAGTTTGCATCATTTGAAAAAAAGAAAAAAAAGAAGATGTCCAGGGAATATCAATAAAGAAATCTTGAAGACCCTCCCAGTCTGCCCTATCGTAATGCCATTTAGTCACCAACAAAGGTTCAGAGTGGGAAGGTGTGGTAGGTGATAGATAGGTGACCTGTATCAGACAGTGATCATAAGATCCAAGCGGGGACCTCACTGTAACATCATAATTTTCTGAATTGGTTGTTAAAAATAAGTCCAGTAGGTGGAAATTATGATCAGGATTATCTGGTACACAGGTGGGTTGGTTGACTAGTTGAGTGAGATTAAATGAGTCTGCAAATAGCTCACATTCAAGACCAGCATAATCAGTTCTGGCTGAATGAGTGAACCATTCAACATTATGGACATTAAAATCACCCAACACAGTGATTTCAGAAGAAGCATTAAAGTTGAGGACACTGAGTTGTGAGGACAGAGAATCAAAAAGACTTTGCTCTGGAGGAGTATTTGGGGAACGGTAGATGCAACATATGTATTTAAATTTACCAGCAGAAATTAATTTGTATATAGAATAATCAAAATAGGGACAATTGAAACTAGTAACCTCCTCCATGGCAATTTCAGATTTTGCGAAGCAACATACACCTCCTTTAGGTCTGAAATTTTGGAGCAATTGATAACCTGGAAAATTAAATCTAGATGTGTCAGATGTGGATGTTACTTGAGTCTCTGTCAAAAAAGGAGAGTAGGGGATTCTGCTTGAAGAAATTGGTGTACAGAATTGATGTTAGAGTGAAGTCCCCTTATATTGCTAAAGAAAAAGCTGCACCGACGAGCAGCTTTGGGACGTTGCAATGTTGTTGACACAGTCGCATGATGACGACCGGGAGGGCCATGTGTCGATGACCCAACCCTGCCAGGGGTGGATATCCTTGATATACTTGATATAATTGTGGTGTTAATGTACTGTAGACTATGAAAACAATTGTTGCGTTAATAATATATATATATCTAGCCTTCCATCAAAATATATCCCGGTATATATATATATAGTATATAATTGACATCAGAATGGGGTGAAGCGTCATATTATCACCAAACTAATGAGGTAAAACTTCTTGAGATGTCCAAACTAATCTAGAGAAACAAGCGAGATCCAAAAAGTCCCCCACCCCCTCGGACCAAATAGGGTTAAGCCCGAGTAATCTATAATAAGTGAGCGGGAGGAAAACAAGCGAATAAGAAAACAGAAAGAAAATATATCTTGAGAGGAAATTGCATGTGGCAGTCAAAAAAATAGGCTTAAAAATATCCCGACCGACTCACCGCTTGGGTCTTTTGCTGATTTTTCTTTTTCCTCACGTATATATTGCTTGCTTTCTTTCTTTCGTTCTTTCTTTATTTCTTTCTCGCTCTCTCTCTCTCTCTGTATATATATATTTTATATTTATATTATATATTTATTATGTTTAATATGAAATAATTGTTGTATTTATATATAAATTTATTTATTTAGTTTTATTTTATGTATTATTTATAATAATAATAATAATTATTATTATTATTATTATTATTATTTTTATTATTAAAATTATATTTCATATTCTTATTAGTATTAGTTTTATAATTATTATATATATTTATTGATTTTGTTTTTGGCGGGGGGATTGCTTAAAGTTGTTTTGCAGAGTGCCTTTTGTTTGGTCTTTCAGTTTGGTTTTTCTGTTCCATTTACTAAAGTGTGAAGTTTGTATATATTCACTTTACAGGAGAGAGAGAGAGAGAGAGAGAGAGAGAGAGAGAGAGAGAGAGAGAGAGAGAGAGAGAGAGAGAGAGAGGAAGAGAGAGAGAGAGAGAGTGAATGTACGTCCTGAATATGGTTCTGTCATATCGTTTCCTGTACAGTACACGTAAGCTGTGGGGTAGGTGTATATTCACTTTAATATCCACCAAAGAGAGAGAGAGAGAGAGAGAGAGAGAGAGAGAGAGAGAGAGAGAGCAAGAGAAGGGTAAGAGAGAGAGGGGAGTTAATTAACTAGCAAAAGAGGGTGAAAGCAAAGAACAATAGAACATAAAGGTAAATCTCCCTCACGTGTCTGGCAAAGCAATCCGTTTTCTCCGACAGATTTACACACCTGATAGAAACTCATTATATATCACAAACATTCATTAACCCCTTCTGTACCGCACCGTCTTTGCAACTTTGTTATGGCTACTATTAGACGATTTTGTTAAGTTTATAAAGAGCCTATAGCAATTAAGAGGCTTCGAGTTATCTCACTAAATAGTAACCCGTTTTACTACCACAGATGCTCCTACTGCACAAAATCGTCTAAATATAGATAAACTAACTTGAAAAGATGTCGACGGCACAGAAAGGGTTAAGGCGGGAGGGGTTTATATATTTGGTCGATTTATTTATTTAACTACTATTTTTTAATTTCCTCGCTAGACCTCCATCAAGCTTAACATAACAAATCACCTAGATCCCCCTTCTAGATAACGTGTACATTTATCAGTAGAAACATGTGGAAGCCTGTTCTAAATAACAATAAACCCCCCCCCCCCCCCGCCCAAGGTATAAAATTTACTCTCTATCTCTCTTTCTCTCTCTCACACACACACACACACACAAACAAACATACATACTCAATAACAACATAGCCCCCCCCCCCCCCCCTAGGTATCAAAGCAGGGGGTTATAACTCAATGCCGCTCGTAGCACCCTTGTGAAATATAACTGCTTGGTCGTGACAGAGAGAGAGAGAGTCTCTCCTCCCTTCAATTCTTTCTCCTTCCTTCAATTCTCTCTCCTTCCTTCAATTCTCTATCCTCCCTTCAATTCTTTCTCCTCCTTTCAATTCTCTCCCCTCCTTTCAATTCTCTCTCCTCCCTTCAATCCTCTTTCCTCCCTTCACTTCTCTCTTTTCCCTTCAATTCTCTCTCCTCCCTTCAATTCTCTCTCCTCCCTACAAATCTCTCTCCTCCCTTCAATTTTCTCTCCTCCCTTCAATTCTCTCTCCTCCCTTCAAACCTCTTTCCTCCCTTCAATTGTCTCGCTTCCCTTCAATTCTCTCTCCTCCCTTCAATTCTCTCTCATCCCTTCAATTTTCTCTCCTCCCTTCAATTCTCTCTCCTCCCTTCAATTCTCTCTCCTCCCTGCAATGCTCTCTCCTCCCTTAAATTCTCTCTCCTCCCTTCAATTCTCTCTCCTCCATTCAAATCTCTCTCCTCCCTTCAATTTCATCCAACCCAAGACCAGCCCTGTGAACGGATGACTAGAGCCCCCCCCCCCCCCCCCCATTATTCGCCTCACTAAACACCGCCTTTCAAGGGGGCCAGAACCTCATGATGGGTCCAAGTAATTTTAATTCTTCACTGTGGGGATTCTGATGAGTCGGGAGGAGTTTTATTTTTATTATTATTATTATTATTATTATTATTATTTTATTATTATTATTCTCACACTCGTTAGATGAGCGTAATGAAGAAGGAAGAACTAGCGCTTATAAACAAGCTTAAGATTATTACTATTTGTACTTACTGGTTTGTTTGCCCTTTATAATATTCGTATGGCACATATATAAATTTACCCAATAACAGTACTCTAATGTTCTGTTTATATATATATGATAATAGACGCTCAACCATGAGCTCCATATCTGACAATCAGAACCCCGATAAGACTCGCCACCCCTAACCACTTCGCAACAAAGAAGGCAAAACTCAGTTCTCATCAACAAAAACAAATTACAACCCCTCCCATCACAATAGCTTAATTCATACTGCTATGCTCCTAGAGAGAGCTTCTACTAGCCCAGCCTTCTGAGAGAAGTGGTTAGGGGTGGCGAGTCTTATCGGGGTTCTGCTTGTCAGATATGGAGCTCATGGTTGAGCGTCTAATATCTTGGGTGGGGTGTGACGCCTGCAGCTTAGCAGAACGCCTCCTGGCAAGGTCGCCATTTGTTACGACCGGGACTCGTATAAAACAAGGGCTCTTAATCATTGGACTAGAAAGGCACACAGCCACAACGGTAACACTAGATCCAATCCTCGAACTTATAATGCCGGTGCACAAAAACACCTATACCCTCCAGAGTTAAATCTGCGATAGCGGGGTATCCTATAACTCGGTATAAATGCACTACTACTACAGGCTGATGATTTCTGATACAGCCTGATCACAACAACATACAGTTACGTTAATAATGTATACAAGGAAAAAGATAGAGAGCTTAATTAAATCACTGAAATGATTTAATGCAAACAAGAAGAAGGTATAATTAAAGTTACTCTAAACAATAATAAACTGTCACTCCTATATTAAAGAAAGTGAATGAAAGTCCTAAAGCATCGAACAGGAATCTTCTGAAGAAAGTCCGATGCTGCTTAAGATGATCGAATCGGATTTTGAACTGTTGTATAAAGCAGGAACAAGATATGACAAGTGTATGGACATACAGTGTTAATCTGGTACGGGCATAACGATAAATGCGCAATAGTATTATTTCCAACAACAAAAGAAGTATATACTTCCTCAGGCAACGCAAAAGCCTGCTCGGGTTGTGCAACTCAACAACAACCAAGGCGTGAATAAAAATGCTGCATACATAACATAAGAGCTAATAATCCTAATCGGGTGTCTGCTAGGCGAATAAAGTCTAGCTGGGATGTAGTCGGCTAGGAAACAATGGCTGAGCAAGCGGCTCGTAGCCTAGCGAGGTCCTTAAGACTGTACGGCCAAATTATGTTAAATGACGGGGTGCTCTCTTGAGAGATCCAGATCGCTAGTATCTGGTTCTCTCCTGGCGACCCTTTCAAAGTCAAAGCAAAACGAGTTAGCACAGTGTTGGGTGGCAGAGGCAAAAGCCCTCACTCGCAACACAGTGCTACACTCACAAGGTACACAGTCAGAAAGACAACCTAGGCTTCCCACGTATCCGTTGCGATTGTACAGGTTCAACAAAACCTGGTACACATCGGAAATCACAACAACAATAGCCTCACCCCAGTCTAGCATTAAATTGCCCAGCAGACAACCAAGCAAAACGTAGGGAGACACCGCAAGTGTGTCGAACCTCTACAGACAAAATGTTAACCCCTCCAAAATGTCTAACTAAACATGGAATATCTGAGAGCTTCAGCATATAATACGATGGCCGATGTATGAAATCGTGCAGAACCAAAGGGGAGTTTTGATGCTAAATAGATTGGAAGAATGAGAGGTAAGAAGTTGAGAGAGAGAGAAAGTCGGGGACAGGTTGCAAGGGAGGTGTGAAGGGTATGCTGGTCAGGCAAGCTCTGAGCAAGGAAGACACAAAGGCAGCAGGGAGTGCGGGGGGACCACTTCCTGACGCGGCAGGAGGGTGGTAAGGTGGCCAGCCACTCAGAGGGCCCGGCCGTGGCATGACATCACCGAGACAACGTGTAACACTACGCATTCTACCCTCTGCCTACTGCACTTACTCACTCACACTCTCTAGCTGTATCATTCATTCTTATACATTAAACTTATAACTGATGATATAAAATATAATGCATTGTCACAGGCGAAAATAAAGACCACTTCTGTACTGCCTGTGACATGACGATTCACAAGAAAGAAAGTACAACATTGTAGATAGACTGTAGCCAAATTCATTGCCCTGGCGAGTGTTAGCGAGTGGCCTAGCGAGCGGCTGAGCCCACGTGGCGTTCTGCTAAGCTGCAGGCATCACAGGTATATATATATATATATATATATATATATATATATTGAAAGTTTCAATGTACTGTATGTCCCACTTAATTTTTAGGATATTTTTGTTCTTCCTGTCTGGCGTATCCTGTCCCCTGTCCCCTATCCCCAGACTCTCTCTGTGTGACGAGCTCTTTTATTAACCTGTTATACCTCTCTCTCTCTCTCTCTCTCTCTCTCTCTCTCTCTCTCTCTCTCTTTGTACATATTTATTCATCTCTTATGTATTTATCTATCTATCAATCCTTATCTATATATCTCTATTTATCTATATCTATCTATCTATCAATCCTTATCTATATATCTATATAAATATATATATATATATATATATCTATCTATCCAACACATTAATCATATATCTCCCAATCCACCACCTTTCTATATATATCTTTTTCCAATGTGTTTGTGTGTGGGTGTGTGGAATTCTGTATATGCTCTGGAAGGTCAGCAGACAACAGAATAGCTTTGATTGACAGATGTGAGGGAAGGAAAGGAATGCATATTAAAATTGGCCATTAATATTGAATTATGGAATTATAGGTATTCATAATGAAGGCAACGTTCTTGATAATGAAGGACATAAACATTGATGTGTGTATTAATTGATGGATGAATGTATTCAATGATGAATATATATATATACACGTATATATATATATAATATATACAGTATATATATATATATATATATATATATATATATATATATATATATATATACTGTATATTTAAGCAGCAACTAAAACTAGAGCAGCGAAGCGGAGGAAAGCCACTTAAAATATTTGCCTTTGTCATATTATATCTGCAATGTTAACACTAATAATAAATGTATAGGAATGTTACTATATTCATTATGCACAAGATACTGCAATAATTATAATTATGCAAGCATATTAAGGCAAACATAAGGGCAAACATTCGGACATAAATTGATTAAGATTATGAAACAGAATAAATAATATATACACCATATGAGGAGGAGCACTTTATTGACCACAGAAAAAAAATGGCATACAAGAAAATAATGAAAGATGTCTTTGAACGATAGGAGGAAGTTAAAGAGAAACCCCAAGTGAAGGAGCCAGTGTAGAAATTATATGAACAATAACATCTAAGGAATAAATAATACTTACGATTTCACTAAGTAAAATTATAATACGAGAGAGAGAGAGAGAGAGAGAGAGAGAGAGAGAGAGAGAGAGAGAGAGAGAGAGAGAGAGAGAGAGAGAGAGTCCTGTATGGAGTATGCCACTTTTTCTTGGGCTTGATAGAGGTCTAGGGAGCAAACTAAAACAAATATTAATACCGGTAATAATACAAACAAATACACATATCAATACATACAATAACGTCACCTTAAGCCCTTCTATTTCCCCCTGTTTCCCAATCAGTGAAATACCTGTTCGGGAAGCGGTGGTACGCTTTGCAACCCACTTCTTCTGTATAGTCACACTTATGGGAACACCGCGTCTGATCTGATAAAGGGGGGGATGGACGTATTTATTTGTTCTTTTATATATCTTTATATTATAAGTAACACCCCGTTCTTTAACATTAATATCAACTACAAACCCCAATGTACTTGAATAAACTAATGAAAGCATTTGGCCCTCCTGGGACTCGAACTCGGGACACCACACCCAGAACATAAGCACCTAAACCATTACACCACCAACACAGTTAAAGGTTGAGTACACTATCACGATTAATATCCATTTTCAAATTTTAGTTTTCTCCCTAACCCTCCATCAAGCTTTAATAAAAATAAAATACAAAAATGCCCAAGGCCCCCCATTCGAGATAAATGTGTACATTTTTCTGTATACAAATCTCCCAGTCGAAGACCGGTACCTCCATTAGTACAGGCTCGTTATCGCTCACCAGGATAATAATTGACACCTATAAAGCAGGAAAGGTCTTAATATTGACAACACAAATGGGGCGAAAGGTCTTAAAATCGACAAACTAATCGGTCAAACGTCTTAAAATCGACAAACTAATGAGGCTAAATATGAAGGGGTCAATACAAAACGACCTACCTCCCCTTAAGCTCGCGTCCCAAAGCCTGCTAACTGGTACGATAACACTAATAAGTCATGTCTCGGATGTCATCAACCCCTTCTGTACCGGCGACGTCTTTTTAATTTCATTCTAGCTATATTTAGACGATTTTATGCAGTTTAAGACAAATTTGAGGTAGTAAAACAAGGGGTGAGAGACAGTTCAAAGTCTGATAATTGCTGGTGGCTCTTGAAACTTAATAACATCGTCTAATAGTAGCCAGACTATGATAAAAAGACGTTGCCGGTAAAGAAGGGGTTAAGCTTGGCTCTCTCTATGTTGTGTTAATGTCTGTCAGATGTTGAATACGGTGACTAAGTGTAGGAATACAGTATGTTTTTATAAATCACTCGAAATTAATACATCATGTTTAGTTACTGCTGATACCAATTATTTTGATCAAAATATACCTGGTGCCGAGACATTGACTTATTTGGCCGACTGTACATTATAATGAACCACTATGGGAACACCGGGAGGGAGGCCTAATTGGGAATCATTAGTCCTAAATAGTCACCTCCCGATTTGTAGGAAGATTGGAGACGTGATTATTATTATTATTATTATTATTATTAATATTATTATTATTATTATTATTATTAATTTGAAACATACCTATTCCTTTCTATATTGCAGGCCTATATATGTGCTTGTGATCAGCATTTTTAATATATACTGTCTTATACACCTCCTCCTCCTATCCACTTCACTACACTAAACATGCACACCACACTTCATTCCTCCACACCAAAATTAAAAAAAAAACTAAATGATGAATTCCAGCCCAGCCTCGGAGTCCCCAGGGGGGGGGAACCATAAATGACCCCTCACCCAACCGACCATCCCCTGACGACCCCACACAATTACCTGGACCTCGGCCTGTTACTCTTTCTATTAATTTCTGCAACATTCGTGGACTTTCCTCTAACTTTCACTCTGTTGAGCACCATCTCTCCTCCTACAAACCTGATCTTCTCTTCCTCACCGAAACTCAGGTGTCTGTAGCAACATCCAGCAGCCCCTTCTCTGTATCCTCCTACTTTCTCTATCCTAGTTTCAAAGCCAAAGGCGGATGTTGTGCATATGTGCACAACAAACTCACTTGCTCTCGTGTTCCCGATTTCGACTCCTCTGAATTCTCAACTTTATGGCTCAAACTTTCCTGTCATTCTCTTACTAAATATTTCTGTGCTGTCTATCTTTCCCCTAACTCTACCAACTTTCCCAAATTCTTTGACTATCTAAACTCTACAGTGGAACACATTCTATCCATTTCTCCTTTCTCAGAAATCTCCATCTTAGGAGATTTCAACGTTCACCACCGCCAATGGCTCTCCTCTCACACTACTGATCCACCTGGTGAACAAGCCTACGTCTTTTCTATCATAAATTACCTGGAGCAGTTAGTTCAGCAACCCACCCGTATCCCGGATCGCATCGGAGATCGGCCCAACATTCTTGACTTGTTTCTAACTTCTAACCCTTCTTCTTATACTGTCGATCTTTTCTCTCCTCTGGGCTCCTCCGACCATAAACTTATCTCTGTCACCTGTCCTATCTCTCCAGTACGGCCACCCGATCCTCCTAGCCGGCGGCGCTTGTGGCACTTTGGCGCTGCCGACTGGGAGGCTCTCTCCAGCAGTACTTCTTTGATTTCCCATGGAATGATTTCTGCTTCCGTGGCCGGGGACCCTCGGAGAGTGCTGAACGCATTACCGAGGTAATCCTATCGGGCATGGAAGCATACATTCCATTCTCTTTCTCTCAGACTAATGCTAAAAAATCTTGATTTACTCACGCCTGTTCTACTGCTGTCCGCAATAAGGAGGAAGCATTCAAACGGTACCGACGCCTTAAAACTCAAGACTCTCATTCTTCTTATGTTTCTGCCCGGAATCAAGCCAAATCTGTTCTTCGACTTGCCAAACACTCTTTCATCAATAATAAATGCACTGAACTATCCAACTCTAGCTCTTCCCAAGCTTTCTGGCATCTAGCCAAAAACCTCTCCAACAATTTCTCTTCCTCATCTTTCCCTCCCCTTTCCCACTCTGATGGCACAACCATCACTTCTTCCTCTGACAAAGCTAAACTCTTCGCTCAAACTTTTGCTAGAAACTCCACCTTGGATGATTCCGGTGCTATTCCTCCCTCTCCGCCCTCCTCTCTCTTACTTATGCCTAATATCCTAATCTCTTCTAAAGATGTACTTTCTACCCTCTCTGGGCTTAACACTAATATGGCGTATGGTCCGGATGGTGTTCCTCCTGTTGTTCTCAAAAACTGTGCTTCCGTGCTGACTCCCTGCCTAGGCAAACTCTTTCGTCTCTGTCTATCCTCTAACGTCTTCCCTTCATGCTGGAAGTTTGCTCACATTCAACCTGTCCCAAAGAAGGGTGACCGCTCTCAACCCTCCAACTATCGTCCAATTGCTCTCATCTCTTGTCTTTCTAAAGTTTTTGAAACTATTCTTGCTTCCAAATTTCTTAAGCATTTCTCTTCTCATAATCTGCTCTCAGATCGCCAGTATGGCTTCCTTAAGGGTCGCTCTACTGGTGATCTTCTTTCATATCTTACTAACTCTTGGTCATCCTCCTTTCGGGACTTCGGTGAGACTTTTTCTATTGCACTAGACATATCGAAAGCCTTCGATAGAGTCTGGCATAAATCTTTAATTTCTAAACTACCCTCCTTCGGTTTCTATCCCTCCATCTGTGCCTTTGTCTCTAATTTCCTTTCCGGCCGTTCCATAGCCGTGGTTGTGGACGGCCATTGTTCACTTCCTCACCCTATAAACTCCGGTGTTCCTCAGGGCTCTGTCCTATCTCCTATTCTCTTTCTAATTTTTATAAATGATCTCCTTAACTGTACCTTAATTCCCATCCATTCATACGCAGACGACTCAACCTTACACTACTCCATTAGTTTTTCAGAATGCCCCAGCCAGCAATTCCTCAACGACAAACGTAATGAAGCCATAGAACTCTTAAATTCTGATCTTAATACTATTTCCAATTGAGGCAGAGAAAACCTTGTTAACTTTAATGCTTCCAAAACCCAATTTCTCCATCTATCTACCCGTCAGGATCTCCCAGCGGACTATCCCTTATTCTTCAACAATACAAAAATCAACCCTTCATCTTCTCTCAATATTCTTGGTGTCTCTTTTTCTTCTGCTCTCATTTGGAAGGACCATATTACCAGTCTTGCTAAGGCAACCTCCCAGAAGCTGGGTGTGCTCAACCGCCTTAGGGGGTTCTTTTCCCCAGCACAGCTTCTTGCTCTGTACAGGGGCATAGTGCGCCCTTGTATTGAGTATTGTTCACATGTGTGGGGAGGTTCCTCTCACACCGCTCTCCTAGACAAAGTTGAAAGGAAGGCCTTTCGTATCATTAACTCCCGTCCACTCACCAACTCTCTGCAATCTCTCTCTCTCCGCCGCAATGTTGCATCTCTCTCGCTATTCTATCGCTACTATAATAATCAGTGTTCCTCAGATCTATCCCAGTCATACCACCTCCTTTACGTAGGGCACGTGGTACCCGTCTTGCAACTCAATTCCACCCCTACTCTGTGCAACTCTCCAACCCAAGAGTGAAACGTTACTCTCAAACTTTCTTCTACTCAACAGCTGGGCTCTGGAACTCTCTCCCAGAATCAGTCTTTCCCTCTTCCTATGACTTAAATTGCTTCAAACTCCGTGTGTCCAGGCATTTTGGCTCGAACGTCCCTTGATTATGGCCTTGTCACTCTTTCAACTATGGGGGAGGCACTCGCTATAGGCAGTAATGCCTTTTGCCTCCCTCAATCACATAGAAAAAATAAAATAAAAAATACGTGGCAAAAGTGTTTTAAGTTTCTATTGCATACCATAAGGATTATAGTTTGTTATTATCCTTGGTAGGTCTTGCTTCTGAATGAGCTGCAAAGTATAACATTGACTTGACAATATGATGCCTTCTATCAATAAGTGAAATATTACTAATTTTAACAATGCATTGCCCATCAAATATTCAATTAATTTGATATACAATGGATGTTAATGAGCTGCTTTATGATTTCTTTTATGGTCTCAAATTAAATATTTAATAGAAAACACCTATGAAGCTAAATAGAACACAAACATCCCAAAATAGATTGTATTATACCAGTCATAAAGAAAACGGGATAGCCAGAACAAATGTCTATAAAAGTCATATATATACTATTTGTGTTTCCACCGGTGAAGTAATTTAATGACAGTCTTGCACAAGCGGACTGGTCATGTAATTATCATTGATTTGTACCGCGGCTGTGATGGCGTAGATATTTTCACTCCAATAATTTTTAGTTCACCATTTTGGCAGCTAGTGGTGGTGGGACACTTTTTAATTTAGAACCTTTTGTGTGTTGACTGAGGTGTTTGATGTATTTGTTAGCTTTCCTGTGTGTTTTGCTAGTACTATTCTTTAGCTGATATTACTGTTAATTAAATACTATTTATATTAATAATTATATATAATATTTATATTTGTATTATTGAATTAGTATATTATTGATAGTTACATTACATGCATATATTATAATGCAAATACTCCCTAATATGCATGTATATAGACATTAAAATGGGTTGTAGTTATATAAATTTGTATTAAATTTGACTCTTTATTGAGAACATAACATAAATGCAGTTTATAAATTCAAGGACAGGGGGCATGAGGATGGTGGGGGCGGAGATTGGGGGGGAGGGGGGGGGGGGGGGGGGGGGAGGGGGGGGGGGAGGCGAGGGAGGAGGCTTCTTGCTTTCATAAGAATTCCAAAGCTCAAATGATACACCCAAACTTCCCGGTGTCGCTCCTTAAGTGCCGTGTCTCGTAAGTGTGTGTGTGTGTGTGTTTGTGTTTATATGTGTGTGTGTGTGTGTGTGTGTGTGTGTGTGTGTGTGTATATGTTTATGTGTATGTGTATGTGTGTGTGGGGAGGGGGGGTGGGGGGTGGAGGGAGGTTGGTACCACCATGGTGTCCCCTAGAGTTATTCTTGCTCTCATTAGACGGTATTATTATGTGTATGTGTGTGTGTGTGTGGGGGGTGGAGGGTGGGGGGTGGAGGGAGGTTGGTGCCACCATGGTGTCCCCTAGAGTTATTCTTGCTCTCATTAGACGGTATTATTAGATTAGAAAGAGTCTATGAGAGTTTAACGCATACTGGAGATTGACTGTAGCCATTTGCTTGCTAGCTGTGTTTTCTAAGCTATATAAAGAATATAAACACCATATGAGGAGGATCACTTTATGGACAACGCTTCTATAAATAGACTAATGATAACCAGAATATAATGACAAATACTATGCTACAGAATGGACTAACTATTGTATCGCCGAATACATAATTATGCAACATTGGATTCAGAACATGATTCACAATATCATCCAAAAAATAATCAATAACAAAAAAGTTAAATGTACTGGACATCTTGCTACCTATAATCAAATTCTACAAAAGTAAAAAGCCACATGAATACTGCCCTTTAAATGAGAGAGAGAGAGAGCGAGAGAGAAAGAAAGAGAGAGAGAGAGAGAGAGAGACAGAGAGAGAGAGAGAGAGGTAGAGAGATAATAGTGTGAATCCACTTGAATCTATCTATCTATTGCCGGACGCCTTACTCCCCTTACGAGGGTGGCCATACACAGAATGCCCCCAAGCGGACCTATTCCCTGTGAGAGGGACAACCCGAGCCAGTTTAGTGAAGGCCTTACAGGATTGACCACTCAATTTAGGATCGGTCCGACTCCGAGGCCCTCTGTGTATCTTGTTAGCACTATTTGTCTACAGTGATGTTTGGCTAATCCATCCACTAACCTGCCTTACCCTTAGGTAAGCAGTACGGATTTGTATCAGGTTTACTCCCCTAGACAGGTTGCCAACCAAGGCTGACGAGTCCCATCCACCCGAATTTGTATAAGGTTGTCTCCCCTAGATCAAGATACATAGACTAACAGGTATGTTCACTTTGGCCCAAATATTCGTCACGCGCGCGCCGGACGTCACTAGGTGATTTTTCAGTAGGGTTCACCAGGTGAGGAGCGGTCAGTCCTGTCCCGACCTCTGGCCAGTTCAGGTCAAGGCTTGGGTCCCGGTCCAGTGAACCCAGTCCAGCCATTAGACTTAGATCTCCATGCTGCCTCTAGATTTACTGACAACTTTTCAAATAGCTTACTTTGCTTTTTTTCCAATATGCCCTATTGTGCTATTGCTGGATGCAATTCCAATAATAACAATAAAAATGTCCCCCATCTACAGTTTCACCACTTCCCCCCCCCCCAATAAAGAAATGCAGAAACAGTGGATTGCTCTTTGCAACCCCAAAACAAATATTAATGTCAAGACTGCACGGGTCTGCAGTTTGCATTTTAACCGTACATCATACAAGAGACACCTTATGTATGAATTATTAAATAAACTAGTCCCCAATCGTCTGATTGTATTGATGGATGATATTCGTCTTAAGCTTCATAATATTGTATAAATTTGGCTACAATAAAATATAGCACACGTTGCTGATACTCAAGGGTTAATATAGCACACGTTGCTGATACTGCGCTGATACTCAAGGGTTAATATAGCACACGTTGCTGATACTCAAGGGTTAATATAGCACACGTTGCTGATACTCAAGGGTTAATATAGCACACGTTGCTGATACTCAAGGGTTAATATAGCACACGTTGCTGATACTCAAGGGTTAATATAGCACACGTTGCTGATACTCAAGGGTTAATATAGCACACGTTGCTGATACTCAAGGGTTAATATAGCACACGTTGCTGATACTCAAGGGTTAATATAGCACACGTTGCTGATACTCAAGGGTTAATATAGCACACGTTGCTGATACTCAAGGGTTAATATAGCACACGTTGCTGATACTCAAGGGTTAATATAGCACACGTTGCTGATACTCAAGGGTTAATATAGCACACGTTGCTGATACTCAAGGGTTAATATAGCACACGTTGCTGATACTCAAGGGTTAATATAGCACACGTTGCTGATACTCAAGGGTTAATATAGCACACGTTGCTGATACTCAAGGGTTAATTCTACAGTATAGTCAAGCGGTGTGGCAAACAAAGTTGGACTATGGGTAAACCCCCCCCCCATTTCCCATGGACATTCCCCTGGGTATAGGTGCGACATTCCTTGGCTAGTTAAAAGTTCACCGCTACATATAAATGGCGCTGATAAACCTCCCTCTCACCCAACCCCTCAGGCAGTTGATTTTTTTGTTTTACTTTAACTTAAGTAACTTTCTATGTGGGTACTTTTACTTTTAGCTGAGTAACCTTTCAAGTACATACTTTTACTTGAACTTGAGTAAAATTATTCGGTACTTTGTACAACCCTGATTAATAGATATATATATATTTATAGGTGTGTGCGTGCGTGTGTGTGTGTGTGTGTATGAGCGACTACAAGATACACTACCGGTACTATTTGTTAAGCAAAATCATGTTCACACAGAGGGTTCTGATGTTGCCAGTCAAAAGACAGGTGTGTGTGTGTGTGTGTGTGTGTATGAGCGACTACAAGATACACTACCGGTACTATTTGTAAAGCAAAATCATGCATAAATACACAGTAATAACAAAGGACAAATAATAATAATAATAATAATAATAATAATAATAATAATAATACAAATAATACAAATGTTAGCATACAGGATTATTGAATATGAGTTTATTTTTGTTTACCTTCTACTCTCCATTTTCTTTCATATCCCCAAGATTTAAGGATATCAGTCTTTGGTATAAATACCCCATTTTCCAACTGGAGAACACCTACTGACGTCACTGACCTGCGCACCAGGCGGGAGTGAACATACCTGTTAGTCTATGTATCTTGCCCTAGATGAGAGTTGCCGACCAAGGCTAACGAGTCCCACCCACCCATTTCCACTTTAATGAGTTCGTCAATTATCGGGCCACATAATTTGATCGACGGGTTGGTCGCAATTGGTGTTTTACAGTTCCCATTGTAACTGTGTGTGTGTGTGTGTCAGTGTTTTATGCCGGTGCTTGTGTTTGTGTACGTGGTTATTAGTGGTTGTGTGTATCTGTGTGTGTGTGTGTGTTGTGAGCGTATGTTTTTGTTATATATTGTTTTGCAACGAGGTTAGATATTCATGTGTGTGTGTGTGTGTGTGTGCTTGTGTTTGTGTACGTGGTTAATAGTGGTTGTGTGTGTGTGTGTGGTGAGCGTATGTTTTTGTTATAGATTGTTTTGCAACGAGGTTAGATATTCATGTGTGTGTGTGTGTTATGATTCTCATTGTATTTTGTTTAGGCGGAGGGTGTAATTATATTCATGTGTGTGTGTGTGTAACTGCCTTGTTATGTAAATACGCTTGTTAGTGTGTATTGAGCGAGACCGAGTTAATGTTCAATTGTGCTTGTTTACGCTATTCACTGTTGAAGTAGGTCTAAATGGTGGTACTGTTGTGTGTGTGGGTGGGTGTGTGTTGCTAATGAGATGTATTTAGTTGTAGGTGTCATGTGAGTAATGATATAATATAATGAGTGTTTGTGCGTGGTTGAATGATTGTGTGTGTGTGTGTGTATGTAAGTGTTTCTTCTTCTTCTTCTTCTTCTTCTTCTTGTCCATTTTTCAATATTTTACCTACAGTACTTCAACAACGAATTTCTAACACAACATCGACTCCCCTAAACCCATAATCTGATCTCACCCCCCTCCTCTTAATCCCGTGCTCCCCCTAATCCCCCGAGACAGCGAGACCAAGCGTATATTGTCTGTGTTCTACGTAAATCCTTCATCAGAGGGAATTAATCTACCAAGGACTAACGAGGGATTATCTGAGTGGTGATGTAGAGAAAGTTAATAGATATAGTGTGGTTTTCGGGGTCATGAGTTGTAAATAGAAGTGATAGAGAAATAGAATGATGGATAGTCAGACGTATACAGAGAGAGAGAGAGAGAGAGAGAGATTTACATATATTTATATAGATACACTGGCCACACATACCTTACAATCCAAACGAGGTGGGCAGGACTTAATTCTAGTAAAGATAGCATATCCGATAGAAAAGGAAAGTTGAAGGAAAGGATAGAAAAGAAGGATAAAAGAAGAAGAGAGATATAGAAGAAGAAGAAGAAGAAGAAGAAGAAGAAGAAGAAGAGAGAGAGAGAGAGAGAGAGAGAGAGAGACAGTGTATCTACGTATGTGTGTTTGAATGTGTGTTACTCTATATCTACATACTATATGTGTTTTTCTAGTGTTTCTGTATTGCGTATGTACAGTATAATTATGTGTACGTACACATACAGTATGTATCTCTGTGTATTTATGTTTTTTAGTGTCTTGTATATGTACATTTGTTTCTGATTTAGCTAGTATTTATCTGCCTAAAGGTGTGTGTGTGTATGTATGTGTGCGTGTTAGTGTGTGTGTGTGTGTGTGTGTGTGTGTGTGTGTCTGTGTGTGTGTCTATTATTTAAATATTTATTTATGTTTACAGTATATGTGTATAGCAGCTGTATAATTATGTGTATCAGTATATTTGAACTGTACTGTACATATTAACAGTATCTATGTATGTGCTTAATGCATATATATATACCTTTACATGTATATCTGGATACATACACATCAACAGTCTTTATTTATAGAAAATCATCTACACGTGGGGAGCAAGGAAGGCGTGATTGGAGCCCATAGAGAAACATAGCGTGCTCCACCTCACAATGGGGAGGGAGGGGTCTTGAAGGGGGGATGGGGTAAGTAAAGATTGAGGGAGGTGGAATGGGAGGCGAGCATAAGGTACAGAGAGAGAGAGGGAGGATGGGGGAAGTGAGAATTGAGTGAGGTGGAATGGGAGGGGGTACAGCCTGGAAGGTCTGGGGGGGGGGGAGGTAGGTGTGGAGAAAGCAGGGAAGGGGAAAGTGAGAATTGAGGGAGGTGGAGTGGAATGGAGAGGAGAGGAAGGTGGGGAGAGAGGGGGATGGAGGAAGTGAGAATTGTGGGAGGTGGAATGGGAGGTGGTTGCAGTCTTGAAAGGCTGGGGGGGGGGGGGGGTGAACGTGGAGAGAGAGGGGGATGGGGGAAGTGAGGATTGAGAGGGGTGCAGTCTTGAAGGATTTGTGGTGGAGGGTGGAGAGAGGGGGATGGGGTAAGTAAGGATTGAGGGAGGAGGAATGTGAGGAGTGCAGTCTTTGTTAATTTTAAGACCTTTCGTATCATATAGATGTCGGGTTTTTCCTGGCGAGCCTGCAAATTAGGTGAAACCAACCTTAGGGCAGGAATTTTTTCCTCCGAAAAAGTATAAATTTGTCTTGAAAATGGGGATGGGTGGGTCTTTAACCCCTTCAGACTCATATGACGCAGAGGTTGCCAGAATAGCAATAAGAAATAGAGGGTATTCTTTAAACTTGATGGAGGTCTAGGGCGAAAACAAAATAGAAACACACACACAGAAACTTGATGGAGGTCTAGGGCAAAAACAAAATAGAAACACACACACACACACACAAACACACACACACACACACACACACCATTAAGCCCATAATGTTTTGCAATTTACTGTTATCTACTACCACTATTTTTTGTTTTCATCAACTGTACCTTGTCTCTCTCCATCCCCTAATATTGCTTCTCATAAAATCCATGGACTTTTGTAGGGGTAGTAGCGTATGGAGATGATGGGAGTAATCTTGTGAATTGATGGGGGTATATATTTAAGTCAAAAGAAAAAGGCATTGTTTTGAATTATTCTTGTCATAGCCTTAATATATTGGTAGTGTAGGTGGCTGGGTGTCTTAGGTGGATGGGTGGGTGTCATAGGTGGGTGGGTGGGTGTCTTAGGTGGGTGGGTGGGTGGGTGTCTTAGGTTGGTGGGTGGGTGTCTTAGCTGGGTGGGTGGGTGGCTTAGGTAGGTGGGTGTCTTAGGTGGGTAGGTTGGTGGTTTAGTTGGGTGGGTGGTTTAGGTGGGGCTTTGGAAGTGGATTGGCTGGATAGATGGAATGATAAAATGAGATGAATGGGATGGTAACATTTAAAGTGGGTAGGAATGGTAATACCAGACAGGCAGAGAGATATAGACAGACACACAGACAAACAGACGGAAAGACAAATACACAGACACACAGAGAAACAGACAGACACTCAGACATACAGAGAAACAGACGGAAAGATATACAGTACACACAGGCGCATAGGCAGACAGAGAAACAGACAAATACACGTGCACTTAGGCAGACAGAGAAACAGATCGACAGACAAATACACAGACACATAGGCATACAGAGAAATAGACAGGCAGACACATACACGGGCACAAAGACAGACATACAAAAACACACAGGTAGACAGAAAAACAGACACACACATACAGAGAAACAGACAGAGAGATCAATACACAGACACACGAACTGACAAAATGACTCTCTCGTTATCGCACACACACAAGCCACCTTTTATTCTGTGTGTCTGATGCGATTACTGCTTGTCAGTTTAGGGCGAGAGAGAGTGAGTGAGAGAGAGTGTGTGCGTTTGTGTGAGCGTGAAAGCGAAAGTGGGAGAGTAAGTGTATGTGTTTAGAGAGAGAGAATGAGTGCGAGTGAGAGTGATTGTGTGAGAGAGAGAGAGCATTGTGTATATACTGCTTAATATTCATGTTATTTACCTGATCAATATTCAGAGCCAGTCTAATAAAGGCTTACATTATTCAAATTATTCTGTAAATTAATGACACTAATTACATTTGTACTTTAATCTAGAACTAATAATTGCTTGACAACAATGTATACGAAATGCCTATAATTTCGAGCATGGGAGCTAATTAAGTGCCTTCAATGCAAATTATACAGATATAATTTATTCTTTATCGAGTCATTTCGATCTGCTACGGTTGTGCACATTGTGTCTCTATAAATTATTCCATATATATATTTTTTGTTATAAGTCATGTAAATTGCTGGAGGCTCTTTTTATACTGAATACAGTCGTCTAATAGTGCCCAGAACAAAGTTAAACAGTTGGCACCGGTCCTCAATGGGTTAAGGGGGGGATGGTTCACTTTAAGGTCGATTTTTGCATGTATTCATTACTTTTCTAGTTTCCTCCCTAGACCTCCATCAAATAAAAACAAAAAAAACATCCATTAGATTCGCCTTCTAGATTAATTTGTAAATTTTTCGGTAGAAAAATGTCCCGGCCGAAGGGCGGTTCTTCCAAAACTACAGGCTCACTATCGTTCGCCAGGGAAATAATCGACACCTAAATAGCACGAAAGGTCTAAATATTGACGTAGAAATGGGGCGAAAGATCTTAAAGTCGACTAACTAATGGGGCAAACATCTTAACATCTGAAAACTAATGGGGCTAAACATGAGAGAGAAAGTGGTCCATAAAACCGGTCCATGTCCCCTTCAAGAGTAAAATAATGTACTATAGTCTGTTCTTTTCTAGCTGATGGTAACTTGAATCCCTTAGCATCTGATTTGTTGTTTCTTAATGGACAACTATAATACTGCTCTGTGTCTGCATCATGTTATTGACAAGTTTCTTAATGGACAACTATAATACTGCTCTGTGTCTGCATCATGTTATTGACAAGTTTTCTTATGGACAACTATAATACTGCTCTGTGTCTGCATCATGTTATTGACAAGTTTCTTAATGGACAACTATAATACTGCTCTGTGTCTGCATCATGTTATTGACAAGTTTCTTAATGGACAACTATAATACTGCTCTGTGTCTGCATCATGTTATTGACAAGTTTCTTAATGGACAACTATAATACTGCTCTGTGTCTGCATCATGTTATTGACAAGTTTCTTAATGGACAACTATAATACTGCTCTGTGTCTGCATCATGTTATTGACAAGTTTCTTAATGGACAACTATAATACTGCTCTGTGTCTGCATCATGTTATTGACAAGTTTCTTAATGGACAACTATAATACTACTCTGTGTCTGCATCATGTTATTGACAAGTTTCTTAATGGACAACTATAATACTGCTCTGTGTCTGCATCATGTTATTGACAAGTTTTCATAAATAACAACATAATTGGCTACAACTTTGTCATACTAGCCGAGTAAACAAGATTAAAACATAACAATTTACCATCAGCTGGGGGGAAAAACAGACAATAGGATACATTTGTAGTGGCCTGTATGGTATTGTAACTATAGGAAGCGCCAACGAACTTGACAATTATCTCGATCTCTGATCTCTTCGTAACTCAACAGGACCTAGAGCAAACTGGCTGTAAATATCTACATCTATTTCCTGTAGACTCTTCCCAAATGATAGAAACGTCAGCCCGCTTGCTTTCATTCATTTTGAGTTATAAGAAGTTAAGGGGTCCAGATTATTGTCAAGTTCGCTGTTTTTTTTTTTTTTTTTTTTTTTTTTTCTATGTGATTGAGGGAGGCAAAAGGCATAACTGCCTATAGCGAGTGCCTCCCCCATAGTTGAAAGAGTGACAGGGCCATAATCAAGGGACGTTCGAGCCAAAATGCCTGGACACACGGAGTTTGAAGCAATTTAAGTCATAGGAAGAGGGAAAGACTGATTCTGGAAGAGAGTTCCAGAGCTCAGCTGTTGAGTAGAAGAAAGTTTGAGAGTAACGTTTCACTCTTGGGTTGGAGAGTTGCACAGAGTAGTGGTGGGATTGAGTTGCAAGACGGGTACCACGTGCCCTACGTAAAGGAGGTGGTATGCACTGGGATAGCTCTGAGGAACACTGATTATTATAGTAGCGATAGAATAGCGAGAGAGATGCAACATTGCGGCGGAGAGAGAGAGATTGCAGAGAGTTGGTGAGTGGACGGGAGTTAATGATACGAAAGGCCTTCCTTTCAAATTTGTCTAGGAGAGCGGTGTGAGAGGAACCTCCCCACACATGTGAACAATACTCAATATTATAGACAAATACATAATTCATTAAAGCCTATTTGAATCCCTGTTGATTATACTAGCCCCGTGTGTTGTACTGACCATCAACCGTGAATATTATACAGGTTCACTCCCACACCTGTACACCTGTAATTATTAAGGGGAGACAGACCGTTTTTCTGGACCCCCTTCTCCCTAATGTTTATAACCCACTAGCTTTGAGATTTTAAGACGTTGGTTCCATTAGTTTGGGGATCTTATGACCTTTCACCCCATTTCTTTGTCAATATTAGGACCCTTCGTGTCATTTATGTCTCGATTTTTTCCTGGCGAGCGATAGCGAGCCTGGAATTTTAGTAGAAATCGGCCTTTGGCCGGCACTTTTTTCTACCGAAAAATGTACAAATCTATCTTGAAGGGGAGTCTAGGAGGTGTTTTTCTAAGTTTGATGGAGGTCTAGGGAGGAAATATAAAAAATATAAGAATAAATGAACTGATAAACCAAACACACAGCCACTGTCCCCTTAACTCATGTATAGGCGTAAATGAATGAATACAAATGGCCTATATGCCTACGAGCTTTGAGGCCCATGCATATTATTAATTTACAGCATATATATTCTGACATACGGAGCCCTGTATGTTAATTTAAGAGCTAGAATTAGAGTTGAAGGAGTGTCAAACTACCCAAGCGGTGAAGCAGACCAGCGAGCGAACCAGCGAGGGGGAAACCAGCTCGCCCGCATACCAGCAACCTAGCCTTCACACCTGCGTGCGTCATAGGGGACCCTGCAAACTACTTCGATGACCCGACGCTATGACGTATGATCGACGCCAGGAGCCCCCATTGGACCACACACCTGCTATGCAACTCGAGGAGCTGCGATAGGGGCGCGCACCATCAGCCACCTCCTGATTCGTTCCTACACCATCAATGTTTAGTATATAAGACCCGAGTAGTGGGCATTCAAATCAGTCTCATTTGGAGTTGGGGAAGGTGAAATTGCAGCTGGAGGAAGACGGGGTGAAGTATTATAATGGGATTGTGACGGTCAGTCAGATTATATAAGTGTGTGTTAAGTGTGTTTGGTGTAAACACTTACGTTATGTTGGTTAGTGAGATATGTGATTGGGAATTAACGTTAACGCTATTATTATGTACTTAACTATTTTAGTTGACTAACTTGTGGACTAAAGCAACTCTTTAAGTAATTGGGTTATGATGAAAGTAATACTATTGTTTTATATTAATACTTACGAGTTCTTTCATTTTCTTTTAATTAAGCTTACATTGCTTAACGGTGCTTAGTACGGTGATGCTATTGTCTCATATTAGTAATATCGCCTTAGACTAACATGGCTGTGTTAATATTACTTCTAGTGATTTCCTAAGCTGAAGAAAATTCTTTTAGCTTCAAAATATTATTTTTGCTTTTCATATTATTTGAGTGAGACCTGAATCGAATCTATGAAGCGATCCTGTAACTTAATTTACTCATAATCAAACCTCAATGTTACGTGGTTAAGAAATACATTTAACTAATTATTAAACATATATCTAACTTTTTATGTGACTTTGATATAAATCCTGATGATAATAATAATATAATACTGTTAACGTAAGACAAGAACCAAGAATAATTACATTAAATATAAATAAAAGGACATATAAGAAAACTATCTATTCATTTCAAAAAGGGTAAGAGACAGAAATATTCTTACTTTAATATTTATCTTTCAAGACTTTTTATAGAATTAATAGTCCTTCTTTAGATATACGTCTTCGGTTCATAACCATAGCCTACTAAGCTTCGGTTAAATAATAATTCTTTATAAATACTACATGACTTTAATTAGTTTCAGTATTTTTCATAATTAAAGAGTATCAGTCAATAAAGGATACTAAGTCCTAAGATCCAATAGGAAAGGAAGCAACAACAGGAAATAATTTAGTAGATTTTACTTTTGTTTTGCCTTCAGCTGACTGATACCTTAATATATATCTCTGTGCTATCTAGATTCATCAAGTTAACCACTTGAGGATCAAGATACGTAACAGAAGAGTGGCGACCTCGCCAGGATTCGTTTCATACAGTTTCACTCAGTTTCATTACCGTTTCACTACTTAAAAATCAAATATTAATCATCCCTCAACTAATTAATGACGAAGATGCTCGAGTTTTCATAGAATCAGACCCCACAGCCCCTGATATTGACTGTCTGTCAAAATCAGAACTGAAAGTGCTTGCCTCACATCTCCAGTTAACTGTCTCAAACATGTCTAAAGTAGAGGTGGCTTAGACCATAAAAACCCACCTGTTCCCTGTAGAAGGCGGGGAGGGTGACGGAGCAGTTGGTGGGATCCTGAGTAAACCTAGCCATCTTGATGAACAATTGCCACCTGGTTTGACCGGTGATCAAATATTCGAACTAGAACTAGCCAGAATGAAAATAAATGCCGAAGCCAGAACCGAAGAAGCCAGAATAAAAGCAAATACCGAAGAAGCCAGCATAAAAGCCAGAGCAACTACCGAACAAGCCGGACTAAATATAGAACTAGCTAGAAAATGCCGATGAAGCCAGAATAAAGACCGAACATTATCAATATCAATATCAAACGGCTCAACTAAATGTCAATACAAATGCTCCCGTAATTGCTCCCCTCTGGGATTGACTATGACTAGTGCCATTCCACCTTTCACTGAGGATAATGTGCAGGATTTCTTTGTTTTGTTTGAGGAAGTTGCTGGAGGTATGAAGTGGACAAGAGCTCAATGGCCTTTTATATTACAAACTGTTTCGACAGGGCAGGCTCGAGCCCCGTATTTGTCAGAAGTAGCAGAGGTTAGGCAGGATTATGACAATCTCAAAGAAGCTATCCTAAAAACCTATCAATTGCAGCCTGAGGCTTACAGGCAATCTTTCCGTAAAAACCAGAAGAAAGTAGAAGAAACCCATAAGGTATTTGCCAGGACCATGACTAAAACTTTCAATCATTGGGTCAAGAGTAAGAGAGTCACAAGCTACAACGATCTGAAGGAGTTGGTCCTGTTAGAAAATTTCCTATGGAAAATTGATTCTTCTGTATCCTATCATTTAAAGGGGAAAAAGGTAGATTGTCTTGCCGACGCCGCTGACATGGCTGACACATACGTGCTCAACAACAAATTTCGTGGAAAGAAGCCCTACGATAATTCTAGTTCTAATTTTAAGTATCCCAATCACAAATCTGACAGACCCAGTCACAAGCCTGTAACGTCTTTCCCAGCTAGCCAAAATAGGATTTTTCCCCCAACTAAAAATGCGACTCAGGGCAATGGTAACAGAGGTGGGCCCCAAATTAATAGTAATGCTCAAAGAGGGAACGTTCCCGTATCCCCTAAAGTATGTACTTTTTGTGGCATGAGAGGCCACCTAGCTTATCAGTGCTGGGCCAAGGAGAAAACCGAGAGATCGGGGCAGACAGTTGCCGCCGTATCTCAAATTCCATATGTGCATTTAATGCAGGGATCCCGACAGAAGGAGTACCTAGCACCAAATGTTCCCTTAATGCAGGACTCCCGACAGAAGGAGTACCTAGCACCAAAAGTTCCTTTAATACAGGACTCCCGACAGAAGGAGTACCTAGCAGCTAACGTAAATCATCTAGACAGGGGTGTAGTAGCATGTGTGGTGCAACCCCCTAGGGTTAAGCCAATAATAATTTCACCATCAGTGCAGGACAGTTACCGTCCCTTTATTTCATCTGGCAACGTGAGATTAAATGGTTGTATGCATGAGGTAAAAATTCTGAGAGACACAGGTTCTACTAGCACCCTCATGGTGAATCCTTACACTGAGTGCCCACCTGGCGAACCAGTTGTAATGAGAGGTGCTGGAGGCCAATTTTATGCACACTTGGTAAAAGGCGAAATTGAATGCGAGTTACTACAGGGTGAGGCCACCATAGCTTTGTGTAGGTCCCAAGATATCCCTGTGCCTGGGGTAACACTCCTTTTGGGGAATGATGTAGCAGGTGAGAAGGTCCGACCAGACCCCATTTTGTCAATTTCCCTTGTTAACGAGCCACTAACCGGTGAGCTCGAAAAGGAGATGCCAACAGTTTTCCCTGTGTGTGCTGTCACACGTTCAATGTCTCAAGTAGCAGTTCCCTCAGACAGAAATGTACCGAATGTAAGAGTTGATGAAAGGGATGATGAGAGTGTGAATGCCGCTCCAACTGTGCCTGATGATGTGACTGAGGTGGATTTATCTGACACCTTTATGGCTCATCTTGACCCTAACGATGACCATGAAACCCCTCCAAATTGTCCTACTGGCCTGGTAGAGCTACAGAGAGATGATAGTGAATGCAAGGAGTTAGCTGCCAGGTCTAAGTCCTAAGATCCAAAAGTAAAGGAAGCAACAACAGGAAATAATTTAGTAGATTTTACTTTTGTTTTGCCTTCAGCTGACTGATACCTTAATATATATCTCTGTGCTATCTAGATTCATCAAGTTAACCACTTGAGGATCAAGATACGTAACAATATATATAGATATAGAAAGAGTATCATATATGTAGCCTGCGGAAGCTCACACACAGAGAGCACGTGCAATTGACTACTTGCGAGTTTCGTTCTATAAGGAAGTTGGAGCTGTAGACGTTGATATTTAGCAGAATTACCAGCTAAAATACTGTTTTAGTGCATAAATAAATACATAAAACCCAATTCAACATACTTTGTATTCATCAAAAACTTACATTATTATTACATTTTGTTTTATATCCATGTTTACGGCTCCAACTTCCTTATAGCCTGAAACTCGCAAGTGGTCAATTACTGTAATGAGAAATGCCTATGCTGTACATATCGGGTATGGTAATAATATGTATACATTTTATATCTATCTATCTATCTATCTATCTATCTATCTATCTATCTATCTATTCTCTACTCTCTACTCTCTCTCGCTCTCTCGCTCTCTCGCTCTCTCGCTCTCTCGCTCGTTCTCTCGCTCTCGCTCTCTCTCTCTCTCTCTCTCTCTCTCTCTCTCACACACACACATTATATTCATGCATACACTCAGAACTTTGTAACTACGTGTGATATTTATTAAGCCCGTGATTGTGCCACCTGGTTGTCAATGTATTGCAACTTATATTACGTTGGTACACAAACACACACAAACACACATACTGTACATACACGCGCACACACACACACACGGGATCGTACTCAAACACCTTAGATTCCACCCAAGTCCTTGCGATCAACCAGGGGTGTGTGTGTGTGTGTGGGTGTCGAGAGAGAGAGAGAGAGAGAGAGAGAGAGAGAGAGAGAGAGAGAGAGAGAGAGAGAGGGAGAGAGGGAGAGAGAGAGGGGGGGGGGGATAGCTAGGAAGTGTGGGTTAGGGGGGTGGGGGAGAGGGGGGCGCGTCTCCCTGGGCCTGGATGTCGATGGCACCTTTCTTTTTACGATTATTTATGAACAATCCTCTGGCTTCTCTTCTCTCTCTCTCTCTCTCTCTCTCTCTCTCTATATATATATATATATATATATATATATATATATATATATATATATATATTGAGTATATATCACAAATACACGTGAGTCACTAAATGTTTCTAATCTCTCAGTGGGGTTCGAACCGCCGACCGTCAGGACGTTAGCCAACGCTTTAATCAACTACACCACGGCAGTCTAAAAGACACTCAACCTTCTATCCTATTTATGTTAGGGAGAAGGGAAACCCACTAGGCGAATATATTTAATTCATACCTAGTCGTAGGATCCATATTCCAGAATACTATGCAAGGATTTCTGAGTGTCCCGACGCAACTCGGGCCGAAATTGATTTAATTTAATTCTAACCCAACAAGCATGAGAGTTACAAATACTGAGTATATATCGAACCCCACTGAGAGATTAGAACCATTTAGTGGCTCACGTGTATTTGTGATATATACTCAATATTTGTAACTCTCATGCTTGGTGGGTTAGAATTAAATTAAATCAATTTCGGCCATATCCTTTGTCAATGAGTAATTATGCAGGTTATCATCCGCTTATTGGAGCTTAAGGTGAAATGTTACTCCTTAAAATGGTACCGATTCGTGAAGTTTGTTGTCCAGGCCATTGAACTACTACACTGAATTCCAACGCATTAAGGGGAGATGGGTCGTTTTTCTGGTACCCCTTCTCCCTCATGTTTAGCCCCATTATTGTTTTTAGATTTTAAGACGTTCGGCCCATTAGTTTGACGATTTTAAGACCTTCCGCCCCATTTTTTTGTCAAAATTAAAACCATGTCATTTAGATGTCGATGTCATTCTGGCGAGCGATAGCGAGCCTGTATTTTAAGAGGAACGGACCTTAGGCCGGGAAATGTTTCTATCGAAAAATGTACAAATATATCTTCAAGGGGTGTCTTGGGGGTTAAAGCTTAATGTAGGTCTAGCGAGGAAACTAAAAACAAAAATATTAAATGACAACGTTTCTGAATTAAATATGTATCAACTAATACACTGGTCAAAAGTGGGTTACGTAATCGTAACACCCAAGTCTAGGTGCCTCTTTACAGTAGATGTCTGAGGTCCTATTTTTTCTTTTATTTCGTCTTTTCTTGGGATTCTCTTTTGAAGTCTGGGCCTCAGTGTGGGGTTACAAGAAAGAACGTCAAATGTGGGGTGAAAGAGAGTGCTGGTGAGGGGAAGTTAACTTATGGCCCGGTTGTCTGGACCACTTTCTCCCTCATTTTTAGCCCCATTAGTTCTCAGATGTTAAGATGTTTGCCCCATTAGTTACTCGATTTTAAGACCTTTCGCCCCATTTCTTCGTCAATATTTAGACCTTTCGTGCTATTTAGGTGTCGATTTTTTCCCTGGCGAACGATATATTGAGCCTGTAATGTTGGAAGAACCGCCCTTCGCCCGGGAAATTTTTCTACCGAAAAAATTACAAATTAATCTAGAAGGGGGATCTAGGCTAATCGATTTTTTTTTTTTTTAATTTGATGGAGGTCTAGGGAGGAAACTAGAAAAATAATGAATACATGCAGAAATCGCCCAAAAAGTGAACAACCCCCCTTAACTATTATTGAAATTTGCCGCTCTGCTCTTCTCTGCCATTATTTATTCCATTACTTATTCCAATATTTACAATACTGTAATTCCATTTTTATCTCCTACATAATCATCTCCTCTAACTATTTGACACCTGGATGGGGATAAACGTCTTAAAACAGTTGGCTGAATGGGGTCGAATGGATACAAGCCAAAGATAAAAGGCGAGAAAGATACAAAAAGCCGGTGACCCCCCTTAACTGGCCGGAAAAAGATCGCTCCGTTCCGCTGTATTTTGGGAGTAGTAGTGTTGGAGCAATATTCCGTGCCATTGTATCGAGTATCGGGTGAATGGTGGCGAGCGATCCGTCTGACTGGGTGGGTGGTTGGAAACTTGTTGGGGGGTATGATTTGTGAACGAGTTTAACGACCGTGGTAACAGTTTGATGCATACGAGTGTTTTGTCCGAGGTCGAAACTTTAAAAAAAAAAAAAAAAAAAAAAAAATGTACGATACTAATACACCTACTACTGTTACAAGCTCAATAACAACAACAATAATTACTACTACTACTACTACCATCTCTCCACCAATCACTACAGGACTACACTACCATCCTCCCTCACCTCTTCACCACCACGACCACAAACGTTGCTAACCCCCTCCTCCCCCCTCTCACATCTTCACCCCCACTACCACCACCACCACCACCGCAGAAGTTAATACCACGTACCTCTCTCCATAAACCACCACCATCACGTTACTACTGACTTTACAACTGCCATAACTTACCATTAAGCCTACTGACCTCTGCCATCGGGACCTTTATCACCAACACCATTACTATCGTCAACACTATCACCACCATTACTACTACTAACATCAGCACTACCACTACTATCACCACCATTAATATCACCAACACTATCATTACTATAACCACCAACACTACAACCACCACTACTACTACCACCACGATATCCTCAACCTCTACGATGAGAGTAAAGCTGTAGATATTATATACCTTGATTTTCAAAAGGCCTTTGACAAAGTTCCCCACAAACGTTTACTGCTAAAACTAAAAGCGAATGGAATACAAGACGGTGTGTTGAAATGGATAGAAAATTGGCTCAGCGACAGAAAGCAAAGAGTAGTCATAAACGGTAAGGCATCTAAAAGGACCAATGTAAGTAGCGGGGTACCCCAGGGATCGGTACTAGGACCAATTCTCTTTCTAATTTACATCAACGACATAGATGAGGGTCTCACCTGTACAATCTCAAAATTTGCTGACGATACAAAAATTGCAAATAGCGTACTCTCAAAAGAACAAGTTGACGATATGCAACACAATCTAGATAAATTGTCATGTTGGCCCAAATTTGGCAAATGAGTTTCAATGCGGATAAATGTAAAGTACTACATATCGGATACCTAAATGAGAAAGCAAACTATTCGATGAATGGCACTCAGCTTAAGAATGTAAACAGAGAAACCGATCTGGGAGTAACAATATCGAGTAACCTAAAACCGAGTCAACAATGTTCAGAATTTGTTAAGAAGGCAAACAAAATAATTGGCTTTATAGGCAGGTCATTTGAGCATAAATCCAAAGAAGTTTTCCTAACCCTTTACAATTCCTTAGTCCGCCCTCTTCTGGAATACTGCGTTCAATCCTGGTGCCCTTATTACCAAAAAGATATAAACAAGCTAGAACGAGTTCAACGTAGAGTTACCAAAATGATACCTAGCCTAAAGAACAAACCATACGAAGAGCGTCTTAGAGAATTAAATCTATTTCCTTTAACCCAGCGCAGATTAAGAGGTGACTTAATTCAAGTGTTCAAAATCATCAAAGGCATCGACAATATGAACTGTAGTAAGTACTTCACTATCGACCAATCTAATTACACGCGGGGAAACGGTTGCAAAATTATTGGTAAATCTTTTAACTCACACGAATCTAAGAATTTCTTCTTCAATCGAGTTGTCAACTTGTGGAATGGGCTTCCCCGAAACGTTATAGACTGCATCACCGTTGATTCATTTAAACTCCGCCTAGACAAATATCTCGCATCAAACCCGCGACTGACTGCGTTTGTAAATGAATAACTTTATTTTATCCCCCCCTCAGTTACTAACCCATCTGTCCCCTACTAACTTCCTAATCCTGCCACGAACATTAGTTCCAGGGCAGTAATTCCCTTTCCAATGTTCCCTTACCCCCTCTAAACCACTGTTTGGACACTTGATCCTCAGTGTTTTGGAGGACAAGCAACCTAGAAGGGTCACTAGATCTGTTGTTGCTTGATTTCCTTTGTACTCCTTTGTACCACCACCACCACCATCACTACCACCACCACCACCACCACCACCACCACCTCTACCACCACCACCACCACCTCTACCATCACCACCACCATCACGGCACTACTGACTTTACTGGTACCATTACTTACCATTAAACCTACCGACCCATACCTTCCGATGTGAACCAGGACACAGCTATCACCACCACCACTACCACCACCACTACTACCACCACCACCACCACCACCACCTCTACCATCACCACAACCATCACGGCACTACTGACTTTACTGGTACCATTACTTACCATTAAACCTACCGACCCATACCTTCCGATGTGAACCAGGACACAGCTATCACCAACACCACTACAACCACCACTACTACTACCACCACCACCACCACCACCACCACCACCACCACCACCATCACCACCACCATCACGGCACTACTGACTTTACTGGTACCATTACTTACCATTAAACCTACCGACCCATACCTTCCGATGTGAACCAGGACACAGCTATCACCAACACCACTACAACTTTTGGTGTTCTCTCTATCCACCACCACCATCACCATCACGGCACTACTGACTTTACTGGTACCATTACTTACCATTAAACCTACCGACCCATACCTTCCGATGTGAACCAGGACACAGCTATCACCAACACCACTACAACTTTTGGTGTTCTCTCTATCCACCACCACCATCACCACCACCATCACGGCACTACTGACTTTACTGGTACCATTACTTACCATTAAACCTACCGACCCATACCTTCCGATGTGAACCAGGACACAGCTATCACCAACACCACTACAACTTTTGGTGTTCTCTCTATCCACCACCACCATCACCACCCTTATCACCACAGCTAATATCACCACCACCACCCTTTTCACCACCGCCCCTCTCACTACTCGTATTACCAACATC